>VMDO01031117.1:0-20469 GCA_007922755.1 Pedetes capensis
TGGATGCTTGCGTGCAGTCACTTCTTACTGGTCTGCAAAAGAATGCATCCCTGGACTACAAGTTTGGAGATTTAAATTCTGATCTTCAGTCTGGAACTGACAAGTTCTGTGACCCTGAGCAAGTCACTTAACCTATCTGAGCCTTAATTTCCTTATTTATGAAAGGAGGTGGTATGAACAGATTCCTTCTATGGTCTTTGCTGTTTTTTGCTTGGTAATATGCTTCTGTCTTTGAAAGGAATTAGGTCATCTTTCTGTGATACTGTTACATGGTTTTTCTCAAATGTAGAAAGTTAAGTCATGGTTTAATGAACATCCATGCACTTTGCACCCAACTTCAAAAGTTATAAATTCCCAAACCATCTTATTTAACTAATCCCTATATATTCTCCTTCCTTCAGTGTTATTTGGAACAAATACCAGACATCAAATCATCTTATCACACATATTCAATATCTATCTCTGAAGACTTGTTTTTGAGAAAAATTCCAGTATCAAACTTAACATTAACAGTAATTCCTTAATATCAGTAAATATCCTATCAAGTTTTAAACCTCCAATTGTCCCATAAGTGCTACTTATTCTTTATTATTTTTTAATATTTAGGATCAGAGGTTTCAAGTATGTTGTTAATCTATATTCCCCCTTAATATCTTTCTCTACAATTTTATTCATTCAATTATTTGTCAGTTATATCCTTCTCGTGTTGTTGACTTTCCTGTCTTTCCTCAATGCAGTAGTTAGATTTCATTATTTGATCAGATTCAAATGCAATTTTTGGTTTGAATATTTCATAAATTGTGTTGAATTCTTTTAGTAGTTGGCTCATAATGTCTTTCTCTCTTTGTGATACTAACAGCTACTACTGATCAGTGCGTTCATTCATGGATTCTTTTGCTTCTGATATGATTTATTGTTCTTATAGAATTGCTGACAACTAGGACAGTTATAAAAGTTTAATACAAATATTATTTGATGCTGGAAAATGTTCTTTAATGATGATAAATCTAACAAGAACAAAAGTAGCAAAAAATGTTCTGGCTTTTGTCATTATCTTCCTGACCTCTTTTAATGGTAGGAGGCTGTGTTGTAGAATTGCCAGACAGGATTTTGACATGAAACAGACCCAGGATCCAATTTGTGCTCTGTGGTATTGGACAAGTGGTCTTGAATAAGTTTGTCAAACTGAGCCTGAGTTTCTTATTGTTAACAGGTCAATGCATGCACATACCTAACATATCTTAGACTTTTCTTCTGTGTCAGTTTTCAACATGTAAGTAAAAATATTATGTATTTTTGGCATATTTAGATGACTTTATCATCTTTTTACCCTCATTCTTTTCTGCCATAAGTGAGAAATTGAAATAACTTAATCCTATTCTATGTGCAAACAAGAAAGGTTTATGAGGTTTAGGGTGAATCGGGGAAGGAAGTGAATCTTTTTATTCTTTACACTGAATAATTTTCTTTCCAGAACTATTGTACAGAATTCCAGGAGTGGAGACACAGCCCACATATTTATCTGCATACCTGTCCATTTGATTGATTTATTAGCATCTTTGCTCTGTTTTTGATGTCAGGCTTCTCTGTTAATGTGGAGCCTGTGATTGTGTCAAAATCTGATAATGGAGCAGAGGGTGATATTCTTTGCTGTAGTCTGAAGAGCTCTCAGCTTATAGTTTTCAGAGTTGAAAGGAAAGATTGAATATGAATATTGTATAAACTGTCTTATGTGACTGTAATATTTACAGTTTGTGGAAAGTCTTCATAACTTTTGTCTTATTTGTTGTTCAGAGCAATCCTGTGAAGTAGTTTTGGCAAAGTCTGTGTGTGTTTCATATTATAATTTAGCATACTCACATTCCAACTACATTGTGGCTATGACTAACAATTCTATATATAGCTTCAAACAAGGAAGAGAAATTCTTTTCACCTTTCCTTGTCCACAACTTTAATGATTCATTCCTATATTATAACTAGTTCTGGTTTTCCCCATTAACTGGTTTCTGCTACCTTCTGCTTACTCTCTTCTCACCCCACTCCCTTGCATATGTATTCCAGCCCTTGCCATGACTTTTTTTTTTTCGTCTTTTAATGGATAAATCTCTTTCCTGCCACTGTCCCTCAGTCATTCTCTTCATGGCACATTTTCTTCCAATGCTAACATTTGCTAAGTCTACACTACATTTTTGTGTGTACAGTAAGAAGTTATTTTCTGAGATTAGATAATACTGTATGTATATATGATTCATATCATAAAGGAGATTTTTTTCTATGCTATTCAGATGAGACATGGATTTCTGTTTCATTATTTCAATTTAAAATATTTTTGCCAGGGGGTTCTGCTAATACTTTTTTATTTTTTCTAGTGTAATAGTCCAGTAGTGTTTGCATGTAGATGTCTGTGGCTGACAGTTATTGCAGCACTTTGGCAGTGCAATAAAAATTTGCTACTATCAAATGTTTCTCTCTTGTGTGTGTTAGTATACAGCCCCCACACTCACATATATTTTTAAAGTGGTTGTATTCATTTAGTGAAAAAGAAAAAGTAGACATACTTTTTTAAATCAGAAAAATGCTTGGAATTTTACTGTGTCTACGCATTCAACAGTTTTCCCTGTTTGCTTTGGAAATATTTGTACTCATAAAATATATTTCAAAGATGTTATTCATTAAGACCTCTTAAATAAACCACTATTTTTTGTGTATAGCAAATAAGTATGTCAAGGATTGAGATGAATATACAAGTCATGAAAATAAAATAAATTTATAAATATGAAGAGAATTAAATATTGTGACTTTATTTCTTTAACTCCTAAACCAACTTCTTCTTAATAAAAAATCATAAATTATATTTTTTAATGCTGATTCATGGGACTTTAAAGGGAAAAAAGTTACTTTTATCAAATATAGCAGATTTCATGTGTCCATGGGCTTACAAAGTTTCATTGAATATATTTGTTCAAATTATTTCTCTTATAACACTATTTTTCTAGCAAAATAGTGGAATATACCTTTATGTTTTCGAGGTAAGAAATTTAATTACTGTTGTTCATAGCATAAAGTTACCATAACTCCTTTTAAACAGTAGTACAAGTTGTAATTTTATCCTCTTTCCTTTTTGCTTCTTTTTAAAGTGTTGGCTTATTAAAAACTCTTGCCTGTTAGAGAAACAGTAACATCGTGCATCGTGGCATAGAAAGAAGTCTATTTCTAAGGGCTTTATTGATCTTATTGGTCATAAGTTAAAAATATACTGGCCTAGCCAGGCACGGTGGTGGATTGCTGTAATCCCAGCGACTCGGGAGGCAGAGGCAGGAGGGTCAAAAGTTTGAGACCAGAAGCAGTCTGTAATTTAGCAAGACCTCGTCTCAAAAAAGTAAAAAAAAAAAAAAAAAAAGGGATGGGGGTGCAGCTCAGTGGTACAGCACTTGCAAAGCATGCAAGCAGGAGACCCTGGGTTCAACCCCCAGTACCACACACCCACACCCCCCCCCCACACACACACAGCTTCAAACAAGGAAGAGAAATTCTTTTCACCTCTCCTTGTCCACAACTGTCATGATTCATTCTCAATAAAAAATACGTGTGTGTGTGTGTGTGTGTGTGTGTGTGTGTGTGTAGGCCTTGGGGCTAGGAGTGTAGTTTGGTAGTACAGTATCTAGTATGCACAAGGCCCTGAGTTCAATCCCCAGCACAATACACATAAATATGCATTATATATATGAATATATATATTACTTAATTTTTACTAATTAGTATAATTAATATTAAAAAATGTTTGCATTATTGTTGTTAGGTGCCATCGAATTGGGTCCAACTCAAAGTGACCCTATCCTGGCACTATGTCAGTGCTTCTCTGCTATTCAAAGTGTTTTCAATGGCTGATTGTTTAGGGATTGCTTCAGGAGTAGATTGCCATGTCCTTCTCCCATTTTTTTGGTACTGGGGATTGAACCCAGGGCTTCAGAGAGTGCAGAGCAGCCCTCTACCAACTGAGCTAAACCACAGCCCCAAATATTTTAGTCATAAGCATGAATCATGAATAAACTATGAGGTTTATTTATCTCTGTGATCTAAACTCTTTATGTGCCTATCTGAGAAACAGATGAGGAAGCAATTTATAGGCTAAATTCCACTGTATTTATTTTAAATTAACAAATATTTACTGAACATCACTGTGCAAAGTACAACATAACATATTGAGGCTTCCATGGGAAAAGCAATACATGACCTTGCCCTTTAAGAAAATCATAGTTGATAGGAGGAGATAAAAAATGAATTATAAAACAATTGAAGAATAAAAACGGAAAGCGAGTTTAACTTGGTATCAGAATACTGGAAAGGTGTAAAATAAAAACAGAATAACGTGGAGGTTGTTGTGAACACAGGTAGAGAGAGAGTGAATGTTTTAATAGAGGAGTCAGATCATGAAAATGATGTTTTGGAAAGGTTATACAGTATGGATAAGACTGGAATAGGAAAAGAGTAGAAAAGCTTTTGTAGTAATTAAGACATGATATGATGAAGCATGAAGCCAAGGCCAGTATCAGTGAGATAGAAAGGAAAGACACATATATTGGAAATATTTTTGAAAGATTTCCAAAATGTCTCTGGCATTTGGAGAGGGAATATTACTTAATGCCTCATCAGTGAGAGAGAGAGAGAGAGAGAGAGAGAGAGAGATCATCATAGAGAGGCTGAGAGAAATTAGGAATGCTAATTCAGGTTTTCTTGGGGATTGTAATAATCACATGTTTATTAATAGAATGAGAAAGTAGGAAAGAGTCCTTTTCTGGAACGAATATAAAGTTGGGGTATTTAGTTAAACAATAATTGATATAACATAATTATTGATAAAACATAATTATCTTGCATAAACTGCTAATATTATTGTTTCTTCACTGTCTAGATGACAGTGGAAGGCCACTTCCTCTTTCTTGGTTACTTCAAGCATTCTCAGAAATACCTACACAATTCTGATATTCTTATTTCCTTTTGAATTATCAGAGGCCTCTTCATCTTCTCTTGACTGATCTAGATCTGCACTGACCAACATGGTAATTACTAGTCATATAGGCTATTGAGCACTTGAAATGTGGCTAGTGCGAATGAAAGACTGAATTCTTAATTTAACTTAATGTATTTAATTTTTAATTTTAAAACAAGCAGTAAAAAATATTTTTATGTTAAGCACAACTCTATTGTTTTGGTAGGATTAAATTTCACTTAAGTCATAGAAAATAACATGCAAATTGAGATATGCTGTAAATGTAAAATAAAAATCAGAATTCAAAGGTATGGTATAAAATTTAACTATCTCATTAGTATTTTAATAGTGATTGCATTGTTAAATCAAGTTTTGAATAGATTTGGTTAAAGGAAATATACTATTAAAATTAATGTTACTAGTTTCTTTTTACTTTTTATTTTTTACATTTTTAAATTAATTAATTCTTTTGAGATGGAGACTCAAATTCATGATCCTCCTGGCTCAGCCTCCTGAGTGCTGGGATTACAGGTGTGCACCACCACACTTAGCTCTTTTTACTTTCTTAATGTAGCTACTAGAAAATTTTAAATTACACAAATAGCTCTTATCACAATTAAAATTTTTTAAAAGTAAAATATAAAATTATACTCTGGCTTTCTTTATATTTGTATTGGAGAACACCAAACTGGTTGTTACATTACCTCCCCAGACTACTCTGTATCAAAATGAGATATGCCATCTCTCCTGTCTCTTAACAATCTCTTCTATTATTGCTTCTAAGATTCAGTGGTCATTCTATTTTATGTTTAGAGTGAAAAAAATCTACATATGATAAAGGACTATATCATAGTTGAGGGACAGTGCTTTGTCACAGTTTTGAGCAGTTCTTCATGAAAGCATTATAGGAATCCAGTTTACCTGTATTTTTCTCAGAGCACGGAATAGGATTTTCAAAAGTCCAATATCCCTGCATCTTGGTGAGATTGAAGTCTTAGAGCACCATACCTATAATCTCTTCTGTCATTATAAAGAATCATGGGCCAAGTAATATCATGAGAACCAAGTCGTGATAATCCCTAACAGTCTTTTCATTTTGTAGTTCCCCTATCCACTAAAGGGCTGGGATTTAGCTCAGTTGGTAGAGCGCTGCGCTGTAGTCTCTGAGGCCCTGAGTTCAATTCCCAGCACCACAAAAATGGGAGAAGGACCTGGCAATCCACTCCCAAGGCAATCCCGAAACAGTCAGCCATTGAAAACCCTATGAGGGTCGCTATGAGTCAGATACCGACTCGACGGCACCTAACAACAACAATAACAACTATCCACTAAAAGAGACAACTGTAGATGGAGTGTAACAAAAAGGAAGAGTGAAAAATTAAAGAGGCTGGGTGAGGTGGTGCACAACTGTAATCCCAGCAACTCAGGAGGTGGAGGCAGGAGGATTGTAAATTTGAGACCAGAGGCAGTCTGCATAATTTAGTGAGACCCTGTCTGTAAAAGTTAAAAAAAAAAAGGGGGGCTGGGGGTGCAGCTCAGTGGTACAGCACTTGCAAAGCACTCAAGTGTGAGGGGCTGGATTCAACCCCCAATACTGCAAAAACAAAGGAAAAATTAATAAAGAAACACAAATAATGCTCCAAAAGTTACACTATATTTGATTGTACATTTGGTAGCAGTCCCACATTGTCAACTAAAACTATTTCTCATTCTTGTTAATTGCTGATATTCAGAAACCCTTTAAGCTGTCAGTTTTTCTAAAGAGTATATATTAACTCAATATTTTAAACAAACCATATGGAGATACCTAAAAATACTGACAATCTCTGAATCCCTTAAAACTCTCTATATATTTATTTGCCAAGTCACTTATCAACAGTTATGTATTGATTGCCTAATATGTGAAATACTGAGGTATTATACCTAAGTGAAGTCATTAACTCACTAAAATATATTTTTGAGTATCTACGGTATGACATGTATTGTCCTTATGTCAAAAATATAATCCAGATGAAAAACTATTAAAACCAGTATATCACAGAGTTCCAAGGTGTACCTCATAGATTTACCAGAATAAGAAGCATAATTTCCTGCCAGGCATGATGGCTCATGCCTATAATCCCAGTGACTCAGGAGGCAGAGGCAGCCTTCATAATTTAGCAAGACCCTGTCTCACGATAAAAAATAAAAAATGGGCTGAGGTTGCAGCTCAGTGCTAGAGTGTTTGCAAAGCATGTGTAACGCCCTGGGTTCAACCCCGAAGTACCGCCAAAGGAAAAAAAAAGTATAATCTCCTACGTGTGGACATAAATTTTGATAAGAGGATATCAATATACATAATATCAAATGTTATATTGCATCAGCATTTAAAATTTCATTTGAGCTATAAATATTAGAATAAAATTGTTCTAAACAAACTTTGACAGAAAAGTATATTTGATAAACTAGAAAAAATTGAAAATCAGTTACAAAATAGGCTTTATTTTGGCTTATTTCTGGATTGCAATCTTTGACTTGATAAATTTTATACCTAAACATGATCCTAGAGAGTTTATACTCACCTGTCTCATTTTATCAATTAGAAGGTAGTAAAGTGTACATTGTTGTTGTTAGGTGCTGTTGAGTTGGTATCCAACTCTTAGCAACCCTATGTACAACAGACAAAACAGTATTGTTACTGCTACTCTACTATTTATAAGGTTTTCAATGGCAGATTGATTTTGGGGGGTGGGTTGCAGGGTCCTTCTCCCAAGCCTATAGCAACTGGTACTCCCAGGTGGTCTCCCATCCAAGTACTAACCAAGCCTGACCTTGCTTGGCTTCCAAAATCTAACAGAATGGGATGCCACAGTGTTATGGCTGTGGGCAAAGTGTATATTATGTGTGTGAAATTCATTTTCTTATCAAATATAATTGCAAAATTTAATTTTCTGGAAAAATAGGGACATTATTTTGAAGACAAGCTCATCATCTAGGCACACTAACTGGAAGGAAGGAGATAATAATTAATTTCATGCAAACTATTTGGTGCCAGGAATTAGAGTTTAACATGGAGAAACCTGAAAGTTCCCCAGATTTCTAGAGTGGGTGTTCAGATAAACAAGCAAGTGTTATGATTTCTGGGTAAAAAATACTAGCATAACATTTTTTAAAAAGTAGGAAAAAGTTTATTCCAGAATAGCAAAATAAAGCTTTCCTTCATAAGTAATATTAAGTATCCCAGATGTAAAATGATTACAAAGGATAAAAAATGTCAAATTTCAGACCTTTCCCTTATAACATTATAGCAAAAGAAAGCCATTTATTTTAAACAAGACTAACTTCACTCTTCTATTTACAATATAGAATAGGAAGATAATTTCAGGGTGACATTTGGCTTACATGACAAAAGGAAACAGGCCACATGTCTGCCTGGAAATTGGCCAGAACAGAGTCCTAATGGAAATTTCAGGGAATGAAACAGTACAACCCAGACTATTTCCAAGTCTAGTGCTGCCACAGTGAGTATTTTTTGTTGAAAGTGCCAGCATTAGTTGGTTAATACCAACTGGAGTCAAGCACCTGTTATTTGTAAATTCTAAATTCACATATAATTTTGGGCTTCCTGGAGCTAATTATTAATGATTTTATTATCATTTTAACAGTAATTTCATCATGTCATGCCTTATGATAATAGTAAAATTTTAGTGGTTTTTCCTCCATTGAAAATTATTTTCACAAAATCACTTTTTCATGTGATTGAGCCTATTTTTCCTGCGCCTCTATATGTTGGAGGTAATAAAATTTAGAGCTTCATTAAGATTTACTTTGGTAATGTTTTGAATTATAGCTTTGGAATGTTGGCTACTTAGAAATGGAGAAGTTGGCAGGATTCTCCCTCCACATTCGTAGATCAGTGGTAGAAGTCCTAGAAAAAATTGAGGAGTGAGACATTAAGTAAATCTTATAGCCAAGAGCAAATTCATAGGAAAACAAATATTTTATTCTATGGTTTAAAATTATCTATTAATATTTATCAAGTTTGATGCTAAGTATAATCTTACATATTGTATAAACTTATAGAAGCCCATTTTTAAAATCCCATATAAAATATTAAGTCGCCAATTGAAAATGTTAAAAATTGGCCAGCTGGTATTAAGTTTGATCTTTACAAAAGGCATTCGATAGCACTTAACCTTTGAAATCCAAGTATAAAATATACAGTCCATCAATGCTATTTTGTAGTATTTCATTTGGAAGGAGATGCTGAATATGATTCATAGTAGGTTTTTCTGTAACCACAACAAAAATATTTCATAAAGGTAAAATGCAGCCAACATTACATTAACTTTCCATTTATATATTCATAAAAAGGCAATAGCAAAAAGCATTGTGAATTTTTCTCAATGGTTGCAAAAAGGGTATACTATGAAACTTGGGCTGAAGCTCAGTGGTAGAACACTTGCCCAGCATGCAATAAACTCTGAGTCCCATCACCAGCGCTCCATTGACAGGATATATTATTGCTTTAAAAAGTAAGGATTATTTTTACAATGGAGCCATGTTTTTATTTTCTTAAATCTTGATCAACATCTAGATAGAAAGATCAGAGGCACTTTTTGAATATTCTCCAGAATTTTCAGGTACACTTAGCAGTAGAAAGATATCAAATATAGGCTGGGCGTGGTGGTACATGCCTATAATCCCAGCGACTAGGGAGGAGGAGCCAGCAGTATGTTGGGTTTGAGACCAGAGACAGCCTGGATAACTTAGTGAGACCCTGACTCAAAACAAAAAATAAAAACTGAACTGAAGGTGCAGCCCAGTGGTAGAGCACTTGCAAAATATGTGCAAAGGCATTGGTTGACCCCTAAAGTACTGCCCAAAATATGTAAAATATACATTATTGCAGTTTTTTATTGGGAATTTTTCATGTACAACTTAATGTGATTCATTCTGACATGCTTTTCTTTGTGACATTTCCATATATGCATTTTGTTGTACATTATTCATATAGGTTCCCCCTTACCCTCTTGTATGCTTCTTCCCATCCCCCCCCCATCAAAGATTTCTCTATCATTTACTTGTCTTTTTATGGTAATATTTATCTATATATCCTTGGCTTCTAGTTCTGTTTAAGATAGAAACTTTTCCTGCAGTGAACTTTGTTTTTACCTTGCCAGAACTATTACATGCATTTTCTAGACCATCAATAATAACACCATTCTTAGCTTTTTTCTTTTATTATGATCCGACCTTTGCGTAGGAATTTTTCCTTCTTATAATTTTGATTTGGCTCCCACATATGAGTGAGAACATGTGGTGTTTCTCTTTCTGAGCTTGTGTTCGTTCACTTAAAATAATTTTCTCTAATTCCATCCATTTTGCTGTGAATGTCCTTATTTCATTTTTTTTTTGAATGTTGAGTAGTATTCCATTGTGTATATGTACCACAGTTTTTTTTTATCCATTCTTCTATTGAAGGGCACTTTGGTTGATTCCATATCCTGGCTATTGTGAAAAGTGCTGCATTGAACATGGAGATGCAGGTGTCTCTGTGGTATGATGACCCATCTCCCTTTGGGTAAATTCCTAATAGTGTTATAGCTGGGTCATACGGTAGATCTATTTTCAGTTTTTTAAGACACCTCCATATTGATTTCCACAGTGCTTAATGATACCTGTGTAAAAATCACTCAGAATAAATAATAACCAGTGAAGAGAAAATTTTCCTTTAGTTTCTACATATGAAACGCCAAAACGTAGTCAAACTAGATGTTTGTTATTTTACTTGACACCCTGGACAGATGGTGCTCTTTGCAAGAAATGCTGTTTAGAGTTTTTCTTTTCCAGTACAGTGGATATTTGATTCAGATTGTTAAAATCAGCAATTTACTTTTAAAATTTCCTCTTGTCTTCTTAATTATTATTTGTTGCAAAAGGCTATCTCATACCCACAGTCTTTTGACTCCCACTCATATACACAAATATGGACCTTGAGTCTGGAAAATTTTCCTTAACCAAGAGATAAAATGCCCAGATGGACTGTGCAATACTATCTTGTGCCATACCTTTCACTATTACAAGCTTAATGTGTCTTTTTCTGCTTAAGTGTGTGCATCAATTGGCTCCTCCCTGACTCCATTGCTGTATCTATCCTCCCTGGGGATGAGAAGACATTCTTCCTCTGCAACAGGAAAGGAGTGTATCATAGGCAAATTGCCCTCTCAGATGCCAGAAATGACCCGCTAGCCATGGGAGACCCACAAACACTGTTGAAGCTGATCTTGCTTTCTCTTCTTTCTATAAGTACTGTTACCCCATCTAGTGCTTGACTGTGTTGTGTTTTCCCTTGGTAACTCCAGTACTAAGATATAAAGAGAAAAAATGTTAAGTGTCTTCCTCTTTACTTGATAACTTGTGCATTGATATTCTTTACAACATTATTATTATTTGGTGTAAGAATACTTAACAAAAAATCTACTTTCTTAGCAAATTTTGAAAATATAATACTATATTATTTACTGCAGGTACTATATTATATGGTAGATGTTTAGGTCTTTTTTGTCTTGTATAACTGAAACTTTGTAATCTTTGACCTTGTTGTTAGGTGCCGTCGAGTTGTGTCTGACTCATAGCGACCCTCATAGGGTTTTCAACGGCAGATTGTTTCGGGATTGCCTTGGGAGTGGATTGCCAGGTCCTTCTCCCATTTTTGCGGTGCTGGGAATTGAACTTGGGGCCTCAGAGACTGCAGCGCAGCACTCTACCAACTGAGCTAAATCCCAGCCCAATCTTTGACTAGTAATTCTCCTTTTCCGTTTCCCTCAGGAAAACCACAATTCTACCTTCTGCTTCTATGAGTTTGTCTATTTTATATTCCCCACATAAATGATAGCACATAGTATTTCTCCTTCCACGTCTGATTTATTTCACTTAGCATCATGTCCTCAAGGTTCACCCATGTCATTACAAGCAGCAGGATTTCCTTCTCTTTTTTATGTTAGGTGCCGTCGAGTGACTTATAGTGACCCTACATACAACAGGTGAAACACTATTGCCAGTGCTTCTCTGTATTCATAGGGTTTTAATGGCAGATTGATTTTGGGGAGTGGGTTGCCGGGTCCGTCTCCCAAGCCTACAGCACCTGGTGTTCTCAGGCGGTCTCCCATGCAAGTACTAACCAGGCCCAACCCTGCTTAGCTTCCAAGATCTGATGGGATCAGATGCCACAGGGCTACAGCTGCAGGCATCTTTTTTATAGGCAAATGATATTCCATTGTTTATACCACATCTTCTTTATCTATTCACCCAGATATGGATATTTATATTGCTTCTTTGTCTTGACCGTTGTGAATAATGTAATGAACATGGGATGGGGAAGTAGGGGTCTCTTTCAGATCCCAATTTCAATACCTTTGGATACAGGCCTATAAGTGGGATTGCTGGATCATATTGTGGTTCTATTTTAAATTTTTTGAGCAGCCTTCGTACCATTTTCAATACTGGTTACACCAATTTATATTTCTCCTAGCAGTGTATAAATATTTCCTTCTCTCAACATATTTGCCAGCCAACACTTGTTTTCCTTTGTTTTTGTTATTTGATAATTAGCCATTGTGACACATATAAAGTGATATCTCCATGTGTTTTTTTATTTGAATTTCCCTGATGATTAATGGTGTTGGGCTCCTTTTCCTATCTGTTAACCTTTTATATGTCTTCTTTGAAGAAATGCCTATTTACTTCATTTGCCCTTTGTAAAATTAGATTATTGGCAGGTTTTTAAAAAATATTTTTCTATTGTATTTTAGGAATTCTTTATATATTTTGTATATTAACCTTTTATCAGATATATAGTTTGCACAAATTTTCTCTCATTCTGTAAGCTGCCTTTTCATTTTGTTAATTTTTTCTTTGCTTTTCAGCTTTAACACACTTTTAATTTTTATTTATTTATGATGTAGTGATTTTTTTCAGTATATGGTCTGAAAACTGCCTATATTTTACATTTTTGAAGATGTATGTTTAAATTTCTTGTTTATTTTATTTCAAAGAACTACAAAGTGTTTCACATATTGTTTCGTTTGTACATTTTCAGATATTTATTTTTTCAGGAAAAGTTATTGACACAATTGTACATATTTATTTGGTATAGTGTGATAATTCAGTATATGCATGTGATATATAATCATCAACTCAGGGTAATTAGTATTTTCATATCCTTAAACATTTATTGGGCTGGGATTTAGTTCAGTTGGTAGAGTGCTGTGCTGCAGTCTCTGAGGTCCCGAGTTCAATTCCCAGCACCACAAACATGGGAGAAGGACCTGGCAATCCACTCCCAAGGTAATCCCGAAATAGTCAACCATTGAAAACCCTATGAGGGTCGCTAGGAATCAGATACCGATTCCACGGCACCTAACAACAACAACATTTCTTTGTGTTGGGAACCTTCAAACTCCTCTTTTCTAGTTCTTTATAAAATGTCTAATAAATTACTGTGAACTTTAGTCACCTTAATGTGCTTTAAAACACTACTCTCATTCTTTCTATGTTACCTATTATCGAATCTCGCACTCCCCTTCCACCCTCTACATAACCTGAATTCTACATTTATGAAATCAACTTTTCAGCTTCCATATGTAAACAAGAATATGTGATATTTATCTTTCCATGGCTTATTGCACTTAATGTAAGTTCCTCCAGTTTCATCCCTATTGCCACAAATGACAGAATTTAATTATATCTCTGGCCAAATAGCATTCCATTGTGTGTTATTAAAGTATAAATGAAGAAAAGTACACAAAATGGGTGCATAGCATGTTGAATTTTCACAAATATGTAAAACAGAACTATGTAACCACCGCTTCACTCAAGAAATAGAACCCTACCAACCACTCAGCTAAATCTTTTGTACAATTTCCCTTTCAAAGTCTACACTGTTCCCCAATGACAACTGCTATCCTGACTTCTAACTTTATAGGTTACTTTTGCCTATTTTACAAATTTATATAAATTGAATCATACAGTAAATATTGTGTTGTATCTGACTTCCTTTGGTCAACATTACATTTGTGAGATTTATTCATGTTTGTGTTAGCTCATGTGTCACTATGGCAGAGAACTGGATAGAAGAAAACTTATGGGAGGATTGATTTATTGGAAGCTCAGGGTTTATAAAATCACAATCCAAAGAGGTGAGAAGGCATGACGGTGGTGCAGGTGGTAGTGGCCTCTGGCAAAGAAACTCACATAATGGTGGACTGGGAACAGAGAGTTACTGGCCCCAGGAGTCTGGATAAACTCCAAAGGCTTACCATCAGTGGCTCGTTTCTGCAAAACTAGGACCTGCCTCCAAAAGTTCCATAACCTCCCAGGACAGTGCCACCAGCAGGGGACAAAATTCTCAAACACATGACCTTTGGGGGTCATTTTAGGTTCAAACCATGACACTCTGCCCATGACCCACAAAAGTTCATGGCCATCTTCTAATGCAAAATGTACTCAGTACAAATTCAAGAGTCCCCAAAGGCATAATAGTCTCAACTGTGTTCAAAAGTCCAAGTCCAAAATATCCACTGAGACTCCAAGTAAACTTATCTGTGAGCCCCTGCAAAACAAGGTTACATTCTTCCAACCAGGGCTTCAAACCCATAAAAAAGGGTTCATGTTCAAATGTGGGTTCAACATGTAACTCACTATGTTAAAATTTAGAGCATTCAGGTTTGAGTTTAAAATTTTAATCCTCATGTGTACATAGACAATTTTTAAAATTATTTTTCAGTTTTTAAATAGCTAATGATACCAAAAAAAGAAAAAGAAAAAAGAAAGAAAATGTTAAAGTTGAACATGAACTCAAACCTGAACTCAAACCCAAACTCAGTTTTTCACTTGGTTTGGGTTTAGGTTTGGGTTCAGAAAGATTTTTTAAAAATTGTTTGAACCCGCATGGGTTCAGTGCTCAGATTTAGGTTTGGTTTGAAGTCCTACTCTCTACACAAAGGATTTAAACCTGAAAATTAGCCCTTCCCTACAAACTGAACCCACTTCTTTTGAGTTTGAAGCCATGCTTTCAACATACTATGGTATATATTAAGCATTCCCATTCTAAAATGGAGGAATAAGGGCACAGAAAGAAAGGAAGGATCAGTTCAAAGAAGACTGGTAACTTGCTAGACAAACAAATCCTGTGGCTCCATGACTGGCTTTGTCATTCTCAGCACACATATCCTTCGTGGGCTGGCTGCATTTGTTGTTGGTAGCTTCCCTTGGCAGATGT
Source organism: Pedetes capensis (assembly GCA_007922755.1). Taxonomy (NCBI): domain Eukaryota; kingdom Metazoa; phylum Chordata; class Mammalia; order Rodentia; family Pedetidae; genus Pedetes; species Pedetes capensis. The sequence continues at coordinate 15,252 of VMDO01031117.1, forward strand.
TTCATAGTGATGGTATCTCTAACATCCTCAGATCTCCACTGCTGCTTAGGATTCACTCTCAAAGCTTCATACCTTATCCCTTCAGGGGCTCTCTATGGTAATATGACTCTGGTACATGTTGCCTGGCCTTGCAGGCTCTTATCTGGAACCGTGGCAGCAGCCTCTGTAGCCCCTTAACTCTTGCATTCTGCATGACTGTAAAACCAGAAATATGTGTGTGACAACAATGTTTGCTGCTAGCTCAAGCAGTTGCTTTACGCTTTTGAACAATAGCTACAACATTGGCCTCTGTGTTCCCTGTGGGGCACATGCCTCCCGGTCTGGCCTGGAGGTTCAGACGGGTGGCGCTGCCACACACACAGATACTAAACACAATTCACTCAGGACCCTTGGGTGAGGGGTGCACACTCCTGTGGCCCTTGGGACCATGGAGGAGACAGGAGAAAGGAAAAGCCTCAGGCGCTTTTGCCTTCCAGGGGCAAACACCTGTGTTGGTTGTCTCGGTGGTCATGAGGAGACAGCTGTTGCTTTGTTGGTGATCAGACAGAGAGAAGGTTCTTTCCTTGTTGATGATTGCAACGGGAGAGCATTCTTTCCTCACCGAAGGTCTGGGGGAGAGCAGGAAATCTGTTTCCTCATCGGTGGTCTGGGCAGGAATGGGCGAGAAGGTCTTGCTTAGCTGATGGTGTGAGCAAAAAGGCGAAGAGGTGAAAAGGGGCGAAAAAAGGCGAAAAAAGGGTCAAGCTGCTGCAGTGCAGCTCTTTATATAGCTCGGCCATGGAATGGCCTGAGCCAATCAGCTTTCAGTCAAATTGTCCAATCAGGAAGGGTTTTGTACAAACGTGCAACCAAGTTACTTTCATTTTCCCCAAATTTCTAATTTACAAACCAGATATTCAAAAGCTGTTTTCCCAGTTTGGGAGTTTTTGCCAGTTTCCTCCCAATTTTTCCCTACAGTTCCCCAGCTGGGAAATCACTTCTCTGGGTGGACTCTTTTCAGGAGTGTATCCAGGAGGCATTTGCTTTTTAGACACTCTTTTCAGGTGCATTTGTTATTTTACAACTGAGAACCTCAGATGAGAGGTGCCTGACCAGCTCTTTCTATGCCTCCAGGTCATCTTTTTTATTGTAGAAGAAAGCATAAGCTTTACTTCTCTTTACCTGTGCTTATCTCTTTAACAATTACTGCCTCCTTGTCCAAACTGGCCCTACCCAGAGCAACTTCAGACAAGCTGCATCTATATTCCTCTTTAAACTGCTCATTTTTTAAATCCTTCCACTGTCCTTTTCTCTGTTATTTTTTCATCATAGATCTGGCAAAAAGCAGCAAACAATAACCATGCCCCCAATATCTTACTGCCCTCATGTTATTTCCTCTGACAAGTTAATTATTCTCTTACTTTTAAATTCAGCCTTACTCAAATCTTTAGGACACGGGCAGACCATAGACAAGCTCTTTTCCAGAATGTAACATGTATGACTTATAGTCCAATTCCCAATATTGTTGTTAGGTGCTGTCGAGTCATATTCAACTCATATAGAGTCCTCATTTTCCTGTGAAACTCTGAGAACCCTGTCCTCATTTCTATCAGTGTTCTTATCTTCTGAATCTTCTCCAGAGCCACCCCTTAAGCATTGTTTACAGCATCTTAAGGTTTCTCTCACCTGCATCTCCAATATCTTCCAAACTCCTTCAACAAACAAGTCCCAATGGCCTAAGAAACATATTGTCAGGTTTTTGCACCACTACCCCAATCTCTGGTACCAATTTTCTGTGTTAGTGAGCTTGTGTGTCACTGTGGCAGAGAACCCAACAGAAGACAACTGAAGAGAAGAATGATTCATTGGAAGTTCACATTTTAGAGGCTCATAGTCCATAGAGGTAGGGAGGCATGGCAGTGGGGCAAGTGGGGGCAGCCTCTGGCAGCAAACCTTATATCATCATGGATCAGGAGCAGAAAGCTACTGGAATTGGGAGTTTGGGTAAACTCCAAAGGCCTGCCCACAGTGACTTGCTTTTGCAAAGCTAGGACCTGCATCCCAAAGTTCCATAACTTCCAAGAATAACATCACATGCTGTATTAAAATTGTAATACTCAATAAATACCCATTATATAAGGTGAATACAAATCATGTTTGAATTCTGCAATTACAAGAGGTGCTCAAAGTGGTTATAATAGCAGTAGAAGCAGGACTTGTTGCTCTCTGAGCCTTTCAGATCTTCCCTTGTGCATATTACACACAGTGCCATGCATCTCAAACTTATTATGAATGTGTGCATTTGTTAGGTGTGTTGGAGGTTCTGTTGCATACTCTCACCTCCATTATCATTGTGCTTCCACAACATGTTTGAATTTCAAATACCACTTCAAAATGGTTTTATACTCTTCAATCAACAACTGTGCTTCCATCATTTTCTTTGTCCTGCCTATTGCATGGTGGCACTAGCATTCATTTTATTAATGTCATCTTTTCAATGAATGTCATAGTACACATTGCTACTGTGATTCAATTCAACATCAAAAATAATTCACATAATATCTCTTATAATGTGTATACATTTTTGGCACCCCTGATGTGTGTGTGTATGTGCCTGTGTGTGTGTGTGTGTGTGTGTGTGTGTGTGTGTGTGTGTATTTCAGTGCATTTCCATCTAGGTTATTGTTGGTTATATACTTAGGGTTAAAATGGCAGAGTCACTTGTTAGCATGTGTTTACATTTAGTAGTAGCCAACAATTTTCACAAAATGATTTAGAAATGTAAGGATTCAAGTTGTTTCTTACCTTTGCTAATCATTGGGGTGTTCATATCTTAAAATGTTGGCTATTCTCATTGGTTGTCTACTAGTATTTTATTGTAGCTTTACATTTGCATTTCTTTGATAACTAATGGACTTGATAATCTTTTTATGTTTATTGTACATTTGAATTTCTTCTTTTTAGACATGCTTGTTCCAGTTTTTTGTTTGTTGTTGGTTATTTGAGACAGGGTTTCACCATTAGCCTACGCTGGTTTGAACTTGCTATCCTCCTGCCTCAGCCTCCTGAGTATTGGGATGATAGGCATACACTCCTGCACCCATCTTTCTTATTGCATTTTGTTCTTGTTGTTAGGCGCCATCAAGTCAGGTTCAACTCATAGCGACCCTCATAGGGTTTTCGATGGCTGATTGTTTTGGGATTGCTTCAGGAGTGGATTGCCACATCCTTCTCCCATTTATACAGTGCTGAGGATTGAACTTAGGGCCTCCAAGACCACAGAGTGGCATTCTACCAAGTTAGCTAAACTTAGCCCTTGTAGGAGTTTTTAAAAATGTATATTCAGGATAAAACCATTTATTAGTTATATATATGGCAGTTATATTATCCTACTCTTTTTTTCTCTTCTAAACAGCATATTTTGGTGAACAGAGGTTTTAATGTAGCCTAGTTTTACAAAGTCTTTTTTGGTTTAATGTTTGTGTGTCTTTAAATATATTATCACTACTCCCACGATTATAAAAATATATTCCCCTGTGTTACTGCCTTCTTTTTTTCTTTAAATTTTTATTTTTTGTGGTCCTAGGGGGTTGAACCCAAGTCCTTGTGCATGCCAGGAAAGTGTTCCACCACTGAGCTGTACCCCCAGCCTCTTTTTTATTTTTCATTTTGTGACAGGTTCCTGCTAAATTGCATAGGCTGCATCTGGCCTCAAATTTGCAATCCTCCTGACTCAGCCTCCTGAGTCACTGGGATTATAAGTGTGTGCCATGGTGCCCAGCTTGTGTTACTTCTTTCTAGATATTTTTTTCTCTTCACATTGCTATGCTCAGTCCACCACGAGTTATTTTCATAAATTGCATGAGGTAGCATGCAACAAAATTCTATTTTTCACCATGTGGATACCTAGTTTACTCAGCCCCATTTATATATGCAAAAAAAACACTACCCTGCCCTCATTGTTCTGCAGTCATTTTGTCATAAATCAAGTCTCTATCAATGATACCACTACACTCAGCAACAATCTGTTCTGGAAGTCTAGTCAAGTGACAATCAGTTCAAGTGCCAAACTTTTTTTCCCCATGAGGAGTAACATAAATGTATTTATTGGTCCTTGTACCATACCGAATGGGGAATTCAGAAACATGTATGCCACTCACATACTTAACAATATGTTCTTTTAAATTCAGTTGTTCTTACTGTTTTTTTTTTTTTTTCACTTTTAGTGCTAGAAAGTGTTTTGGGTGTTGTGATGACTGAATAGTCTACATATGTATGTTGTTGTTGTTGTTGTTAGGTGCTGTCGAATCGGTATCCAACTCATAGTGACCCTCATAGGGTTTTCAATGGCTGAGTGCTTCGGGATTGCCTTGGGAGTGGATTGCCAGGCCCTTCTCCCATTTTTGCGGTGCTGGGAATTGAACTCAGGGCCTCAGAGACTACAGCACAGTGCTCTACCCACTGAGCTAAATCACATATGTATACATGCATAAAAATAACATGAAACCATGAACACAATACCAGGGCATGTATTTACCACTTGAAATTGATGTACAAAGTAATGCTTCCCCTTTATTTCATCTGGAAGCATCATGAGTAAGCAAGGTTCTCATACAGGTTGTAGTATGATGGTTGGGTGCCAAGCAAGTAGTTAAGCACTGAACCAGAATTCACTTGAATGTTCAAACATGGGGCAGTTTGAGTGCTGAGATACCACTGTACATGTTTAAGTCTGTTTCTACACTGTTTGGTCCATCTATCTTTTTGTCTGTACTTGCACTAATACCACATAGTCTTATATATTTTACTTTTACAATAAGTCTTGATATATGGTCATGTAATTTTCCCAAATCTGTTTTTCTTTCAGATAGTTTTCACCACTATCAGCCCTGTCTTTCTTCATATACATTTAAATATCAGAAATAAAACAAGGTTACCCACTATCGCTACTCTTATTTTATGTAATTTTTGAATTCTTACCCAGAGAAATAAGTCAAGAGAAAGATATAAAAGGGATATAAATAGGAAAGGAAGAAGTCAGTTTATCTCTGTTTGCAGATGATATGATTCTATAATTAAAATATCCAAAAGACTCTGCTAGATAACTCTTAGACTTGATAAAGACTTTCTGCAAAGTATCAGGATACAAAATCAACATAAAAATAAGTAGCTTTTCTATACACCAACAATGAAGTCAGGAAAACAATCTCATTCACAATAGATTCAAGACATAAACTTA
>VMDO01031118.1:0-20468 GCA_007922755.1 Pedetes capensis
ACACACATTTGATTTCTGAAGTGCTGAAAACTGAAAGACCAACTAGTGGGAAGATGTTATGTCTTCTCTTAGAGGCTTGCCATGGCTGGTCATTGGACAAAGAAGTTGCCCCCCACCGGAAGCTATCCAAGTTTTGGGCACTACCCCCAAATAATTTATATGTGATAATGTGATGATCTGTTCACAAGTCACTGTAAAAGAGCACCTCACATGTGTTTACAATTCCCAAACTATGACAAGGAATAGCCAGTCTGTGAGGGGTGGGCTCTTATTCAGGAGGAGACATTTAGTTTAGATGTTCAGAAACACTCTCTGGCAGATTTAGAAGCACTAGAACTCAGTTTGAAAGGACAGTGTGGACTCTCCATAGCTAGGAGTTTTAAAAGAAATGATTGAATTTCTATTATGGGAAATGGCTTTCAAACCAAGAGGCAGGCAGGGGTGTTGACAGGATAAATACCTGTGGTCACTTGCAAATCCTGGTGCCCTTACATTAAGAGCTGATTGCTGGGTCCTCTGTCCTTGAAATCCTCCAAGTTAGGATGCCTAGAAGGCAGGTTCTGGCTCTGGCTGTAGCTGGCATACTAGAAGTATAGTCAGGGAGACAATGTGCCTGCCCTATTGTGTTCATTTGGTTATGCTTTCCTGTCTCTGTCTCAGGAAACAGAAGGTCCATGCAGACATGGAAATTCCATGTGCTAACCCATATCCTGGCCAGGGAAGATGAGTAGATGTCAGGATATCAGAAGTTTGGAAAAAAGAACAAGCTTGTTCCTTGTTACTGGAGCACCAGCAGGAGAAATAGCAAGCTTTTCTTGGAGAACCTGGGGAGGGAGGGCAATGAGAAACATTTTTTGTGGGCCTGTTGGAAGCCTCCTCTCATCCTTCTTCTTCTTTCTCCCTAGGTATCGCATGCACAAGTCCCGGATGTACAGCCAGTGTGTGAGAATGAGGCACCTCTCTCAGGAGTTTGGATGGCTCCAAATCACTCCCCAGGAATTCTTGTGCATGAAAGCCCTGCTACTCTTCAGCATTAGTAAGTGCCAGGAGGCACATAGAATGCCCCTGGGAGCACAGAGGCTCCAAGGGGGCCACTTTCTCCATTACAAGTTTATTAGAGAGAAACCAGCTCCTGGACATTTCCCTTCTTCTTTCTCCCTCCCCCTTCTACTCTTCCTCAGCATCCATTTTCCTAACAAAGACCAATTTCATGAATAGAGATCAGCTTCTTTGTTAGAATCCAGACTCCATCAGATCCTCATCTACCCCCAGTCTTTCCTTGAGACTAGGGCTTTTTGGACGATTGTCATAGGCCTCTGAATTTTTGTAAAGCTTCTGCTGTAGAAATAGATATGAGCCACCTTGTAGACCTTGAGGAGTGATAGAGGAGGAAGGATCAGCTCCAGGAAGGCATTTCCTCTTTTAACAACAGGAGGAGGTACATATAAGCAACTCAGGGCTTGCATGGCAACCACAGAAGCTTCTTTAATATCTCCCTTAACCAGAATACTTTCTTAACCTCCGTGAGGGAAAAAGGAGGCAAATTTTGATACTCAAATCACATTCAGCCATCTAAATCATAGCTGGATGGTGGATGATATAAAACCTTTCATCCTGAGAAATGGAACCATGAGAAGACTAGAGAAAGGAAAGGCTCTATAATTTTATTTATTTGACTCCCTTTATTTTGGGAGCAGCTATCATTTCCCCCGATATTTCCCTGGCAGACTGAAGGCCCCAGGCACACAGACTTCATTTGACAGGAAGCCAAGTAGATGGTTCCCTCCGTATGGGGGTGGGGGTCAAATTTGTGGTCAGAAAACTTGGTGCTTTGTCTAATGCTCCTTCGTGGGCATGCTTCCCCTCCCCATTCTGTCTTCATCCCACATCAGTTCCAGTGGATGGGCTGAAAAATCAAAAATTCTTTGATGAACTTCGAATGAACTACATCAAGGAACTCGATCGTATCATTGCATGCAAAAGAAAAAATCCCACATCCTGCTCAAGGCGCTTCTACCAGCTCACCAAGCTCCTGGATTCTGTGCAGCCTGTAAGCAAATGATGGAGGGTGCTTTATCAGGGAGAGCAGCCTGATAGAGCCAAGTGATAATAGACCCCCTCTGGGGTTGGCACCACCTATTTGGAGGTGCTTCCATTGTGTCTGGCTTTGACTGTGGTCCAGGAAGAAAATACCATGGAGAAGAAGGAGCACAAGTCACAATATCCCAGCTGGATATTGTGAAAGGGGTGGAGAAGTTTAGAACACAGAAGTTGGGACTCAGGGGAAAAGCTTAAAGTAGTTGAATTCTCCAAGCAGACAAAACAGACCTGGATGTTGTTTTTCCTCCCTTCCTTGAGTCATGTGCACATGAGTGTGACTCTGTGTGTGGGTGTGTGTGTCTGTGCATGCATGCATGTGTGTGGGTCCACACACTCACACACGCATGAGAGAGAGAGAGAGAGAGAGAGAGAGAGAGAGAGAGAGAGAAGGTACTGGGGAAGAGGAGCATCCAGCCCTGCGTCAGAGAATTTGCAGTAATATAAAAGATCTCTTGGGAGCCCTTGGTGACTCCCTAGATACCATTCCTCACACAAATGCACATGTGCACACACATACAACCTCATGGGGCAGGACCAAGGATAGGCAAGGGTCCAAAATGTTGAAAGAACTGGAAATCAGAACAGGGGGGAACATCTTTCAGAAGTCAACTCTTTGACAACCTTGTTCTCTCTCTCTCTTATTGTCCCCTACAGATTGCAAGAGAGCTGCATCAATTCACATTTGACCTGCTAATCAAGTCCCATATGGTGAGCGTGGACTTTCCGGAAATGATGGCAGAGATCATCTCTGTGCAAGTGCCCAAGATCCTTTCTGGGAAAGTCAAGCCCATTTATTTCCACACACAGTGAAGCTTTGCAAGTCCTGTTTCCCTAGCCTGCTCCCATCCCCTTTTCAGATGTCTTCTGCCTGTTACAACTCTGCACTACTTCTCTGCAGTGCCTTGGGGAATTTCCTCTATTGATGTACAATCCATCATGAACATGTTCTTGAGTTGCATTTGCTAGGCTTTTTTTCTCTTTTCCTCCTCTTGTTTTCTTCCTTCCTTCCTATCTCACCCTCCCACAGTACCTTCACACTCTGCTGCCAGTTGTGGCTCCTATCCGTGTTTTGAATGGTGTTGTGTTTCTTTGAATCTGTGATGATCCTCATGTGGCCCAGTGTCAAGTTGTGCCTGTTTACAGCACTGCACTGTGTGCCAGCCACACAAACGTTTACTTACCTTATGCTATGGGAAGTTTAGAGAGCTAAAAGTGTCTGGGGAAAAACAAACAAACTCACACACACAAAAAAAAATCTAACAACCTTGCTGTTTGTTTCCTCAATAAACAAACAAATAGAAATCCCCAAGAAGCCAACAGTGACTAGAAGAAAGTGCAAATTGCAGGCCTTGGAAGAGTCACTGTTTTTGTGCATCCCCTCCCTCCCTGGGGGGCCTTTAATTTTTGCCAATGGCTATTGCCATTAGAGGACAGGGTGACCCCAGAGCTTAGTTGGAGGGGTGAGAGAGAAGAGAGGACAAGGAAGGCAGATGGATCACCAGTACCTGCCCACAGCCTGGCCTCTTAAGGCTAGAATGCTCTGTGCAGTGCAATTGATTGTACTGAAAATGCTTCTTGTTTGAAAACTTGTCTGCATGTGAACACCTCCCCCTTCAACCCCTTTTCTCTCTCAACCTCTGCCTCTACTCTCAAACCTACTTTCAATAACTTTTTTAAGAGCTTTGAACTGAATGTTCTGTTTAGCCAAAGCTTGGCTACTTCCACTGAAGAGTCAGATCAGTGAGGAGAAGAAGAGAAGAGATCTGACCCTTTGGGAGGCTCCATTCACATCTAGTCTGATTTTCCATGTGTGAGTTAAGGAGGGGCGTATAGCTGGAGTCAGAGGAGAAGGAAGTTGTGTTTTGGCTGTCCTCCTGCTTAGGGCACTGAGTAGTTTTTCCCCCAGTGCCACCACCTTTTCCTCTGCCCTTAAAAGCCCTACAGACTCCATGCAGCCACATCCTCCCTCCACCTTGCCTTCAGCGTTTGGTGGGCCTGAACTTCATCACAATGCATTTCAGCCATAGTGGTCAAGCTTTTTCACTTCTTCGGACATGTTCATAGACTCTACTAATATCCCCCCCTACACCATGAAGGCTATCAGGCCAGCAGCCCTGATATCTATCTCTAGATTTTCATAATCTCAAGGACATCCTACTTTAGTCTCTCATCAGGAGTCAGATTGCTGGAGCCCTTAGACAAACTGGAAAGAAGGCATCAAAGGGATTGGACAAACTGGGCGTCTTGCCCTTGTCTCCCAGAGATGATACCCTTCCATCAAGCAGAGAAATGCCCACTTCCTTCCTCAAGGCATCTAAAGGGGCTACCCAGATCGGGGTGGATGAGAAAACTCAGGAACCAGGGTGGGAAGAATGAAGGCACTTAGAACCAGAAACCTGAAATGCTCTCCTTACCACCTAGCATATCCACCTGCAGAAGTCAATGGAACAAGAAAGAAGGAGCCAGGAGGTGCCTCTGACTACTAAAGTCTTCAGACACAAAGGCTAAAGCCAGATGACCACCTCCTGGCCAGATGGACACCAGTTTACTCATCCTCGTCCTCTGCTGCTGATTCTGGGCTGACATTGGCTGTACTCACTCACCTTCCCCACCATTGTTGCTGCCCCTCAGTTAGAGGGGTTCTGGACCACTGAGACTTTCTACAGAACCATAGCTTCCTTTTAGAAAGGTCTGGCTGATGTGGCTGCAGTACGCTGCCACCCATAAACTTAAGGCATGCCCCTGAGTCACTGGTTTCATGTAATCTTTTGGCACACCTCTTTCCTGTGGATTTTGTTTCCTAACCCTGAGTGGGGGAATGTCCACCCACTTCCTCATCTTTGCCACTGCCTCATCACTTAGCTCTTAACTTCATCTGTTGAGTTCAAAAAAATCAAGGGCCAGTCACCAAGCTGCCCATTTCATTTGGTATACTCTATTTGTTGAGAAGATAGTTTCTGAGTGACATGATATGATCCACATGAGTTTCCTTCCCTGATTTCTGTGTTGATATTAATAGCCAAACAAACTTGCAAAACAGCTTCTTTAAATAACAAGGGAGAGGGAATCTAAGATGGGTGATATGCCAGTCCAAGCCTGCTAGACAAAAACTGAAGCTGATGGGTTCCCTTTCTGGGATAGGATAGACAGATTCTGGTTTTCTTTGTAATGATACCATCTGGCTTATATACAGGATCACTTTTAGCTGTCTCAAACAGAAAAAAAATCCACCACTCTTTTCAGTTAAACTAGGTTACATTTTAATAGTTCTTTAACATCTGTTTTGAAGCAATTTTCATCTTTTGTGGTACATAGATTCGATTGTATCATTCTAATACATGTCTTTGTAAATACTAGACACTCTCCTTTCCATTTCTTGATCAAATTTTTCAACTTTATGGATTTTCAAATTGTGACTTTTGTCTTTACGAATGTATATGTTTTTCATTTGCAAAAGCCAAAAATCAGTGAAGTAGTGGTGCACTTAAAAGCAACAACAACTGGATTATTCCAAATTTCCAAATGACAAAACTAGGGAAAAACAGCCTAAACAAGGCTTACAGCCTCCTGTTTCTGCATTGGGTTTGAGTGGGCAAAGGAAGTTTTAGCTTGGTTCTTTTCTCCCACAGATGAAAAGAGGGAGATTTTTTTTAAGTCTCTTATCCACTGATGTTCCAGTCAGTGATTGACAGAAGTCTCATTTTGTAAGCACTGTGCTCTATAAGCTGAGTTGATGTGGTTGGTACACTGTGCTCATCCGTGAAGGACTGGCTACCCAGACCCATTTACCTGGTGAGCTAAAAGATGAGGATCACTCACTGGACAAGTCAAGGTGGTCATCTCCAAAGAGGTTTGCAGTGCTTAATGGGAATGGAACGTGAGGAACAGAAAAGGAGCACAATGGAGAAGGCCCCATCTGTGCTGGGCAGCAGACAGCTGCCAAGGACACGAACTCTGTGGTCAAAGAAAAGAGTCATGTGGCAGTTTCAGCTCTCATTCATTGAGCAGCTCACTAAGTCTGGCTTCTGAGCTGACATGGGGATTGGATTCCTTGTTCCATAGATTTTCTATGCCGCGGGCAATATTGTTGTTCTTGGAAAGTTCATTATTTTTTTAAATTACCTTATTCTGAGAAAGGGATTTTTTTGAAGGATTCTGTCATATATCTTTGAAAAAAGAAAATCAGTAATACGTATATTTTTATGTATGTTCACTGGCACTTAAAAAAAAGAAAAAAAAGAAAAAAAAAAAAAGAGCTTCACTCTGTCCTTTGGGTAGTTGCTGAGGTTAATTGTCCAGGTTGAGAAATAATGTGCTGATGCTCAAGTCCCTCTCTGTCCATACTCTACTTCTGAATACGTATAAGCATATAGGCAGATGTATTATTCAACTTGTATTTTGAGAGAAAATATGTCCACCATTCACATGATACTGACAATACACAAATGACCTGACTTTGAGCTTCAAGTAGCTTCTAAGTGTATGTTTCATAAGGCACAGCACAGATGTGGCCTTGCCCTCTTCTCTCCTTTGATAATGAGCAAGGCACAAAGGCCCAAGCCCTGCCCCCCACACAACCCCATCCCAACCCTACTCCAGTACTGTACTTCAGGAGTCTCTCCAGACAGCTCAGTAACTATCCCTGCATGACCCCAGCATAGCCCTGTAAAAACAAGAGGCTGACTACTGATTACCCTGTGCCAGATGCCCAGGTGAGAGGCCACCGGGCTAAGGGCCTGATTTTCATGCTTGACCCACTACAGAGGGTCATGGGAACCAGGAATGCTAAAGCACCAGATCAAATCCCAAACTTAAAGTCAAAAGAAGCCATTTAGCACATGAAATTTTTTGGAAAAAGAAGTTTCTAACTCTACTGCATTTAGAGGCAGATCTGTTCTCACCACTGATCTCTTTCAAAATCTTTGAAAGCATTTTTTTTAAAAGGCAGAAAAAGAGATGAAAGCATCGCATTATATAACCAAAGAATACGTTGTATCTGCTAAGATACCAAAATTTCTAAGGGCAGGGAGGGAGCAAGCATTAGTGCCTCTTTGGTAAACTATCCAAAGCCAGACTAAGGGACTTTGCTGGTGACTGACTTATAAGAGTTTTGTGAGGGTTTTATTTCTCTCACAATATACAGATTCAAAAGAGTTGAAGATAATTTAGAAAAAGCAGGATTATGGGGTCCTTCACTAAGTGATTTTACATGCAGAACTAGCTTTCCTTTTCTCTAGTAGTTTCTGAGCAAATTCTTGAAGCTCCATCATTGCATGGTTGGAAATGGAGCTGGTCTTGGCCACTGTGTTTGCTAGTGCCCATGTTAGCTTATCTGAAGATGTGAAGCCTTTGATGAGAAGGGGAGCAGTTAAGGAACTAGATTTTGCACTAGAAGGACAGCAGGCAGAAACCCTCATTTCTGCCCAGTTTGGACAGCACAAAAAGTTCTCTGCAGTTTAAGGCAGAAGGTTGAAATATATTGTAAATGAGTATTTGTATCCATGTTTCAAAATTGAATTATATATATAGATGTAATGTGTTCTGATAGCTTTACCTTTCTCTGCACCTTTATATTTGGTTCCAGGTCATATTGGATGCCATGTACTTGTGAGAGCTGCTGCAGTTACATTTTGGAAGCTCTCTCAGAATGGACAAGACACCTGGATTGATCAGATAACTAAGAGATCTCTGCCTCTATTGGGCTTGATGCACAGGCCTTGTAAAGGGGTAGAGAGGGAAAAGGGTAGGGTACATGATGTATTGCACTTTACTAGCCTAAGACAGATGAATGTGGAAAGGGTGGTGAAGACTCATTGGAACTGGCTGGGATTTACCACAGGGACCCAGACTTCGAGTCTGATGACCACCCAAATGACTGGCCAGAGGCCCTCTTTGGGACCTGAGCCATTGGGAGAAGGAAGGGTATTCCTTGGTCTTCACCATTCTTGTGAGAGAAGGGCAGTTGCCTGCACTTGGGAACCTGGAGCAAGTGTTCCATCTTTCACACCAATTCTCTCCCCTGCGATTGAGGTGCTCTTGCTACTGGGTGTCTATGTGCTCTAATTCTGCTTTTGGATATGTTCTGTAAAGATTTTGGTAATTGACATGTGTTTTTCTCTGTCAGAACTTGTCAGTGTGCTAGAAGTTGTATCTGTGTAGATACAGGTCCATCTCTGACCATGGTCAGAGGTGTTTTTCTTCAGTTAAGACTTTGACACTGGGGTCTGTTGCCTATAGCCTCCCAACCTTCAACTGTTTCTAGGTGAAGGCAGAAAAATCCACAGTCATCACTTCCTCAGACATTTCAGCTAAGGTGACAAATTACTTGCAATTCTTCTGCCTCAAATAAGAGGGGTAGATATTTAAATTTTGCAGGTAGTGTTTTATAGTGAAGAACAACCTTTGATCCAGCTTTAGTTTGACACCATTTAATTTAGTCAGAAAGTATGTAATATGTATTGATTGGTTTCCAATACCAATTCATCATAGCAAAAACTCTGTTTCCTATCTTTGCCCCACTTGTCTCTTAGTCTTTTATAGAATTAAATGAGAACCTATGGAATAGGTGGCCCTTAGGTCTGAAACAGTTGTCACATAAGCTACTCAGCAAGACCACTGTGTAACTACAGATTCCATTGGCCACCACAGAGTAGAACACACTCACATATGCATATCCCAAAGGAAAGACACTTCTAATATGTTACCAATTCTCTGGTAGTGCCCTCCCTGGCTGCTGCCTCACAGTCTGGGACCCCACAATCTGCATAGTAGGCCAAACAAGTAGTGTCTCATCACCTTAGACCTTTTTGCTAACTGTTCTGCAGTGAAGCGCCTATGGGTTTATTCCATAAGCCATTTGAGTGCTATGAGCAGCCGCCATTGGGATGGCTTAAGCAAAAAAAGAAACAAAAGAGTCCTCTCACCCCCTTGTGATACCTTTCTGCTTTCCCCTAGACTGGACATTGGTTAGGGAGTGCCTCAGACATGACATTCTTGTGCTGTCCTTGAGATTAATTTGGCAGCAAGAGGGAGCAGACTACGTGACCAGAGAAAAGAATTAATTTGGGATGTTGAAAAACAAAAGGGAGAAAGCATTATTCAAAAAAAATTAAAAGAAACATTAATTTTGCTTGAAACTTCTTTCAACGGGGCTTCAGTTCTCACAGCGGCACTTGGCCTCCACTGGGCAGCAGGACCAGCCCCAAGCGCTAGTGTTCTGTTCTCTTTTTGTAATCTTGAAATCTTTTGTTGCTCTAAGTACAATTAAAAATGGCAGAAACTTGTTTGTTGGAATACATGTGTGACTCTGGGTTTGTCTCTGCGTCTGGTTTCAGAAATGTCATCCATTGTGTAAAATACTGGCTTGCTGCTCTGCCAGCTAAAACTTGGCCACAGCCCCTGTTGTGGCTGCAGGCTGAAGTTATTGTTAACAAAGAGACCCAAGAAAAGCTGCTAATGTCCTCTTATCACCATTGTTAATTTGTTAAAATGTAAAACAATCTAAAATTTCAGATGAATGTCATCAGAGTTCTTTTAATTAGCCGTTTTTATTGGCTGTCTTTATTGAAGTCAAGAATTGGTATCATGCCCAGTGGCTTTTTATGCCACTTTGATTTTCATATATTTTGAAAAATCTTAGCACAGGGTTATAAATGTGCCCTGTGTTGGCCTTAGCATAGGTTGACCTGAGACCACCAAAATAACATAGTATCTGGGCTAGAAAGCACAGTTGGACACTGGCAGCCCATCACAACCTTTTGTGAAAAACCCCAAGCTTGTCATCCAGAGGCCAGCCACAAAAAGCCCAGCTGCTCCCCCTCATATATTCATCCTATGAGAGAATAAAATGGTGGCATCACTGTCCACTTTGAACCAAGCTTCAGATAAGGAATGGGCACATACACAACCTCACTGTTTTCAGGGGCCA
The DNA here is from genome assembly GCA_007922755.1 of Pedetes capensis. Classification (NCBI taxonomy): domain Eukaryota; kingdom Metazoa; phylum Chordata; class Mammalia; order Rodentia; family Pedetidae; genus Pedetes; species Pedetes capensis. The sequence continues at coordinate 10,028 of VMDO01031118.1, forward strand.
TTCTATCCTCAACCACATATGCAATACCTGAGGGAGCCTTCTTTTGGGTTCTTCAACTCAAGCAAAGCCCTCCCTGTCACCTGTCAGTGTAATTGCTTATGAGATCCCAAATTGGATGTCTTGGCTCAATATTTAGACCATTAGTGAGGTGTAACAGGTAACTTGAAAACTAATAAGAAAGTTCTCTGTGCTTAGTGTCCTCACCTGTAATAGAGGTTGTTACAATGCCTCCATCCTGCTGGGTTGTGGATTCAGTGAGAACATATGTGACACAGCTGGTGGGCTATTTGCTCTGGCTTTGCTCCCTGTTAAAATTCCAGAACCCCTGAGAGGGATTCCACATTGAGCCATGTTTATCACTGACCACCTCAGAGTACATAGATTTCACAATTTTTTCCTCAGATCAGCATGTGATGGAGAGGAAAGTAAATCTGGATGTGTATCCATGTATCTACACATAAGAAAGAGAATGTGGTGTATATTTTTTCATTGTGTATGTAACTCAGAGCCTGCCTTCATAGCAGCCCCCAACCACCATTGCTTAAGTTCTTTTTCTTGCATCTACAGAGAATGACTGACCTGACCTCTACCCTACTTGGCTTCACTCATCACTGAGCTATTGCCCAAACAGGCAAGGTACAGATTTTCCAAGAAGTAGCAAAGCACAGAGGTCAGGAGACACAGGAAACCTAGTGGGTTGAAAAAAGCCTGGAGAAAGGAGGAATGTATGTGACTTGCTCCTGGTTAACTAGTGTATGGCCAGGATTCTGGCTTGCTGATTCATGGTATGACACTGGGAGACCCGCTGCCCTCTTCTGGACATTGGTTTTCTCATCTGTAAAGTGAATGTGCATTGGAAGATACATGGAGCCACATGAGATGGGAAGTCCCTTCCAGAATAGATACTGCAAACTACAACTATATTTTTTTCTTAATCATGAACAAGAAGAAAAGGAAAGAGATTTTTACTACCCTCCCCCAGAACAGTTTTGGAGATAGAATCCCCATGTTTGTACTCAACGAACATTCACGCAACAAATGAGGGGCACAGGGTCAAAACAACAATTGAGTCTTGTGTAACAATGCTACCAACTCCTTGTTGTCACATTGCATGCACTACCTGTGCCTTTGGTGAGTTTTCAGTCTATTAAATGCTTTAGGCCAGACAAGTCTAGAACTTCAGCCTGTTACACCTACCCCCAACCTTCCAACAGCCTTCCCCCCAAAGAAATTGGACAAACCTTTGATTTAGAATTGTTGCTTTAAATGCTATAAGGGATCTTAGACATTGTGTAGCCCAAACTTCTTGCACTTCACATGAGAAAGCTGGAACAAACTACTTCCTGAACATTATTGTCTAAGGCCTATGGCAAAGAGCCCTAGAACCCAGTTCATGACCTTCAATGTGCATGTAGGCAGTATGCCAAGGTGGCAGGGCACCTGAGAATGTCTACCATCCAACTTTCATGCTGGTCTCAAGTCTTGATGAGATAGCCTTCCACTTCTCATTTGGGTCCTACAAGTACAAACCAAGAATCTCTTCCCTGACCATTGAACCTGTTTTGTCTTCCATCCTTCCAGAGAGTTTCTTCATGTTACTGTGGGTGGGTTGTGAGAGAAGGAGAGATGGGTGAAGGAGAGTTGGGTGAGCTGGAATAGGGACTGCAGATACAATGAGAGACGTTTAAAAGACACTTAAGTATGAAAACGGCTTTGTGAGTTAACAGGCAGATGTAGATTATTCAAGTCTTCAGATTATCCTACCACCATATTTTTCAGGCCATAACTTCCCTTCTTCCCTTAGTTTCTACCTCCATGTGGTTTCAAGTGAGAAGGTCCTTTGGAGGACTTGGTTTAGCTGCTGACCAGCAAAGCACTGTATGGAACAACATGGTTTATTTAAACCAGATTGTGCAAACAGCCCTTCCCATACCCACACTGGAGTACTTCAAGTCCCAGGCCAGAAAACAGACCAGAAGAGCAGGCAGATCCTGGGACAAGCACATCATTCACCATCGGAGCAGAGACATTTGTCTCCAAAGAAAGAAAACCTCTTTTATGTACGTACACAGTCCCAAGGGTAGCCAATGTCAGCGTTAGATTAACCTTATGAGAGAATCTTCCTCAAACGACTGCAGGGACCCTTCATGGTGCATATTACCCAATGCTCCCCTCACCCACTTGACTATTCACTTGTTCAACAACTATTTACTTGTGCAGCCACCCTGTGCCCTGTATAAGAACAAGACAGACATGGTCTCTACCCTCATGGAACACTGAGTCTACTGGAGGAGACAGGTAGAGACATAGACAATTATAATATCAAGTAATGGGTGTTATGTCAAGGGATGTCAGAACTCTATGATTCTTACCAAAGACAGATGGCTAGCTCAGTCTGGTGGGAAGCTCAAGGAAGGATTCTCAGTGAAATCCAGGCCATGACCCAAGTTGAATGAAGTGGGGCTAGGAAGGGAAAAAACTTCAGGCAAGAGCAGCCTTGTAAGGGAAACTGAGAATACTTTAGTTGAGACTGAAGCAAGAGTTTAAAGAAGGGTGTGAGTGTAAGAGATAAGGGTAGAGAAGAAGGCACAAGCAAAGCTAGCTAAAAGAGTTTGGCCTTTATCCAAGGATAAGGAGGAGTCATAGAAGCCCTTGCCAGTATTTCAATTCCCAGAACACTGTCACATGCATAATCTCATCTAACCCTTATAACATTCTGAGGAGGCAGGCAGGTCAGGGAGCAACCATTTTGCAGAGAAAAACCGAGGGCCATCAGGGTGAAATGAGTTGCCCAAAGCCTGCTCCTGAATAATTAATGGCCTTAAGTTTAAATCAGAAGCCTCAAGCTTCCTGATCTCTAGTCTCAGTCGCCTCACATTACACAGATTTATCAAAGGCCTTAAGATCTGTTAGAGCAGCTCTCGGAATGTTCATCCTCAGGTGTCTCTGTAATGACAGTATGCACTGCCTGCTACAACTGCGCTTGTCATTGCTTTCCTAGAGTAATGCTCACTGGCAGGGGCTCCCAAATGAGAGTCAGGAGATCCTAGAGAAGAGTAGTAGGAACATCTTAAGGGGTCATAGAGGCTATGGGAAGTCAGTTAAAGTAGTGCTCAGTGGATTGTGGGGCTTCATTCCTTCATCCTAACAGGAAATCAGAGAAAATGTGGAGAAGAGGAGACAACATTCCAATTTCCTAGATAAGGTAACATTTGACTCTGGCCTTGAACAATAAAATGAAATTCCACAGGAGAGGAAGGTAGCTGGGCAGACAACCAAAGCCGAGGGAATAGCATGCACCAGAGGCAGGAACCATTACTGACTTTTGTTTTAGGACCGTCTGGGAAGTAAGAGGTAGAGATGAGTCTGGGCTAACACACATTGTGAAAAGCCTGGTGTGTCCTGTTAAGAAGTAGGATAACTTCTGCAAGCCAGTCATTCTCAGTTGCCACATGTGAAAGTTAATGGTCTTACATGTGACATGTTCTTAAGGGAGTAAGCGGGAGTTTGTGCAACATTTCACACATAGTTATCACCCAGCTCCTTTCTCTCCCACTTAAGAAAGAAGGAATGAGTGCGAAACTGACAGTGTCTAAGGAGAAATCTGAACATCCTACCATACATTTTTAAGAAACTTATCCATAAACTTCAATATTTCAAGTATTATCAACAACTCACCATATCTCACAACTGATTTCAGAATACCAGCTGAGATAATTAAAGACTTTTGAACAAAGCTTAACTAATTTGGGGAGATGGAACCTATGTGAAATATTACTCTGTGAGAATATAATAGAGGGTAAAGCCGAGACTTCTTCAAGAGCAGAATTAAGAACAATGACAACAATAACAATAAAATGTATTGAGAACTTATCATGTTTCAGGAAATACTAATGGCTAAGTAAGCTCTTTACACTGTGTATTTTACACAATTCTCATAGAGAACCTGTGAGTTGAGCACAGTTGCCCTCCTTACACAGAAGAAGACATTGAGCCTCTGACCCAACATTATTTCTGGCCTAGACCCAAGATTACTTCTAAATAATACAGCCTAAATTCAAACAAGTAAGTTTACCACTGAACCCTATTATCTTGATTACTACATCCTCCTTATAAAACTGGCTGATTTTCTCAAAGTCTTAGGTTTTTAGGTCAGAGAAACACAAAAACATGCAGCATTATAAAAAAGGAGCTATAGCACAGTGGGATTATCTTCACAACCACCCACCCCAAGAGTATCAGTTATGTCTGCCATATATAAGCTAATGGTTTCCACAGAAACTTCAGATGACTCTTGCTGGGAGAAAGAATGGTATTCTCTAGCTTTCCCATCTCCCAATTGTCTTGCCAAAGGCTTTCTCCCCTTTCTGGTTAGAGGAACCTACAGTGCAGCAGTTCACTGGGTGTCCAAATAATCTATGGGTATATTTGCCCATAAAGGTGGACAGAGGAAAAGAGCATTGGACCAAGAATCAGATTACTGGCTTCTCTCACTAAACAGCAGAAATTATGGAAGTCCCATTTCTATTCTATGCCTTCATCTCTCCATCTATAGACCAAGGGAGATAAAGATTAGACTTATTTCTTTTAGTTTGATATGATTTATTAGACTCTGTGAAAATTTTCACTAAAATCGTAACGTTGCCAACCTGGGAATTTCAACTTTTCTTATTTCAGTGCTCACAATTTTATGCCTGCCTTTTAGAGTCCTGTATTCCAGAAAAGATCAGTAATACAGCTTGCTCTGTGGCAAATATCTAGCCACCAGTTTCCTGAATAAACACCTAGCAATGAGTCGCTTATTATTCCACAACATCCTCAACCCTATAGCATACCATCGTGCCTGCCATTCTTGTCAGTTTTGAAGGGAATACATTTCTATCAGTGTTCCTTGGGCCGTTCTGTACCTGGACTATATTGACATGGGCCAAACACCCTGCCTGATAAATCTCCCATTCAGAATCTAAGTAGGCAACTGTAGCTGCTTGAGGAGTCTCTGAAGTGGAGGAAATATGGACCTAGAGGAACCAGAATGTAGGCAATGCTATTGGATGAAAACTAATGGGCAAGAGACCAAACCAATGGTTTCCCTGTGGTCTTAAGACAATATATTGTACCCGTCCTTGTTCACATGGTTCTCTCCATAGGAAACGCCATCCTCCAGTTCTGCTTGGGTAAATACTTTCTACCCATTAATGCTCACTTAAAAAGCCAGGTTCAGGATATTTTCCCTAAGTTCTGCAACTGGTAATGAACTCTCTTGCCTTTAAACTTTGAATCTCCTTTCCTAAACTCAAACCATTAGTTGGGTTTTCAGTTAGTTATAATAACAACACACTGCCATCTAAATAATTCTTTATAGCTTTTAACACTTTGATATCTGCTATGTCACTGAAGGCTCATAGGAACCCTATAAGGAAAATAGTATAGAAGTTATTAATATCCCTGTTAAATATGTGAGAGGAAGGAAACATTTTTACTTTAGAATTTTGCTAGAGACTCCTATATCTAGCAGTATGTATTACTAGATACCCTAAATGACCTCCATTAAAATTAAAAGAAATGCTAAGTGAAGTATTAAGGTATTATTTTAAAATTCATTGCTGAACTAATATGATAGTAAAGAATCCAGAGAGACCAATAAAGAGCAAAAGCAGTTATTCTGGAGGTAAATATCATGTCAAAGTCAGACCTTACCCTGAGAATTTTACCAGATCCTGGGAGATTATAAATTTTTATTTTGATGAATATAAGACATGAGGGAAATAGGAGATAATGACTAGGGCCAGCCCAAGCTGTGGAATCTTGTAGGAGACTTCCACAGAAAGCTGCTATTCTAAAGTGGCTGTATCCTCAGGGTAAGGGTAAATAAGAATGAAATCTGTGTCACAGAAAGGAATAGCAAGGAAACCTGCTTGACTTGACCTTGGCACTGGGTGAAGGGGAAAAAATAAACATTTCATGAGAATTTGTAGTAATATGTAGTCTTCACATGTTTTTATAGTCCTCACTCAAGGTACTTATGAGGTCTGAAAAACCAAAACCAGACATCCCAAATCAGGAGTTCCCATGGATAATTGGCAACATTAACTCTGCCTCAAAAATTCCTACAGTTCAAAAGAAAGGATCAGCTCAGAGTCAAAACTGACAAAACACACAAAGAAGCAAGATACCATTAGTAAAAGCCCACAGAAACAAGAAATATCAGAATCAGACTCAGACTTCAGACTGTAGAATCATCACATACAGAATATAAAGTTAATTTTATTGGAAGTGGTTACAGAGACTTTTTACATGATTGAAATATGACTATGGAACAAGAGAGTATAAAGAACAACTGATCATATTTGAAAAAGAACAAAATAGTATGTCTAGAACTAAAAAGTAGAATAGTAGAACCAAAAATGTGTTCGTAGATTAAAGAACAGAGTATATACAACTGAAGAGAAAATTAGGGAAAAGGAAGATAGATGAAAATAAATTATCTATAACACAAAACTGAAAGGTAATGAAAAATGGAAAAATATAAGAGGTTAAGAGGCATGATGGTAGGGAACACAAATCTAATACACACCTAACTGGAAGTTCCAGAGCAGTGATAGAATAGGACAGAGAGCATATTGAAAAACAAAATGAGTAAAAATTTTGGATATTATCTTAAGACATTCATTTTTAAATCGTAGAATTCTGACAAATCTTAAGCCAGAAAAACAAAAAGAAATACACACTGGGCACATCATAATGCTTTTACAGAACACTAAAGAAAAAGAGAGTATCAAAAAAGCTGCAGAAGAAAGGAAAAATGAGAACAAAACATCATGTATAAAAATATCCATTATATTTAAGAATAACTTACCAATGATAATAATAGCAGCAGAATATAGTGGAAAAGCTTTAATGTGCTGATAAGGTTATGCGTCCAGCAGAATTATCTTTCAAGAAAGTTAAAAGACATTTTAATCAAGCATATGGTAAAATAAATTTTAAATGGTACACTTTAGAGAGAAGAAAAATGATCCTGGATGAAGTTTGAGATGCAAAAGGTAATAGCAAAGATATTGGTACACATATGGGTAAATCTAAGTTGGTAGCGTGCTGCTGCACACTTTCTGAGGACCCAGGTTCAATCCCCGGCACCCCAAAAATGGGAGAAGGATGTAGCAGTCCACTCCTGAAACAATCTTGAAATAATCAGCTGTTGAAAACTGTGAGGGCTGCTGTGAGTTGGGCAAGACTCGATGGCACCTAACAACAACAAACATCCCTTGACTGTATACAAAAATAATAGTGATATCTAACGATTGAGAAAATTGTTGTTGTTGTTGTTATTGTTGTTGTTGTTAGGTGCTGTCGAGTAGGGTCCAACTCATAGTGACCCTATGTACAACAGAATGAAACACTCACCGACACTGTGCCACGCCTGGCACTGTTGTCAGTGCTTTTCTGCTATTCATAGGGTTTTCAATGGTGAATTGTTTCAGGAGTGGGATGCCAGGTTCTTTTCCTTAGCCTGCAGTACCTCGGATTCCCAGGTGGTCTCCCATCCAAGAATTAACCAAGACCACCCTGCTTAGTTTCTGGGATCAGATGGGATTGGATGCCAGGGTGCTATGGTTGCAGACTTTGGGAAAATAGCAATATAAAATTAAAGAGTTAGGTCATAAGTTAGACACTGATTGGGGTCATTAGAATTAAAGTTTTATCAACCTTAAGTTGTTGGGGAAGAAGATAAAGATATTCATTAACTTTATTTTATTTAAATTATTTTAATTGGGCCAGGCATGGTGGTGCATGCGTGTGATCCCAGTGGCTCAGGAGGCAGAGGCAGAAGGATCCCAAGTTTGAGACCAGAGGCAGTCTGTGTAATTTATCGAGACCTTGTATATGTATATCAAACATTACGTGGTACCGAATTAATGTGTACAATTTTATATTTTTATGTATCAGTTAAAAGAATAGATTTTAAAAATAAAAATGAAACTGATGAAGATGTAAAATATAGCCATTTTGGATACCCATTAACTTTAGGCTTAATAAAGTATTTACATTAAAATTTCTAGGATAACCAGAAAGTTTTAAGATCAAATAATGGAATAATACAAACTAGGAAAATACTAGCCTTAAGAAAGCCTGGGTATTTATACTAATAATAGACAAACTTTGTGATGAAAACATTATTATAAATAGAGAATGACTTCATAATGATTGATGGAAAGCTCAGTTTACCAGTAAGATAATACCATTTTAAATCTTTATGCACACCATAACAAAGCCTCAAAATATGTAAAGCAAAATGTGACATGCAAGATGTGATCAAAAGATATGGTGAGTGCTTAAATTTTTAAAAAATTATTAAAGTAAAAGACACATTGCCATTAATCCTTCTTAAAATACTTCCCCTGGCTTTAAACACACTTATCCCATCCCTCTTGGCTCTTACTGTAGCAGTTCTGGAAGTCGTCTTTCCTGAGTGTCTTTAGCTGTGCTGTCCTAGCTGCCTTGTTGATTCAAAACACTTACCTTCCCTGGTCATTTTGGCTTTAGGACAGAGCCAGATGTCACATAGTGCCAGATCCAGGGAACAAGGTGAATGAGAGCATACCATAATGTTTTTATATGACAGAAATTGCCATTTCAGAAGTGATGTGTGACATGGAGCATTGTCATGATGGAGGATGAAAACAAAGACACTTACAAAAGAAGACTTCCAGGACTGCTTCAGAAACTGGCAAGAACAATGCAATGTGTTTAAAGGTAGGGAAAATGTTTTGAGGGGGATTAGTGGCAGTGTGTCTTTTACACATGAAAGTATATATTGACTGACAATCTAGATGTCATTTGTAATGCCTATGAGACAATTTCATTGGAGAGTTTGGATGACTACACTATGCTAAACACTTTGGTGCTTACATATATATTTTTTCGTTTAGTGTAATAGACACTTAATCAAAGTGTGTGATTTTTTCCTATCCTTTACCTAAGATAATATATAGAAATCTGTTGTCAGTAGTTGATATTACATTTTGAGTTTAAAGTAAGTAAATAAGTAATGAAGTCAGTATTTATTATAAAACTCCTCACCTAGATGTTACACGCTATTTCATTAGGTATGCTAGCCAAAATGAGAACATACATTTAGTCACTCCTACATTCAAGAAATTGTCATCAAGATCAGGCTTTTTGATAGCTACAGAGAAGGCAAGGCATATGAGACATGGCCTTGAAAAATTCATGGTCCTAGTGAATCAACAGCAACAAATAGGGGCAGTGGCATAGTGAAGCACAAAGTGCTGTACAGAGGCAAGTGGAAGAGAAAATCATCAAGTTAAGAGGAGGAAGATCCAAATAATGCATCACATTGGGCCCTCTTGATTTGGAGTACACAGACAGTTTACTCCAGAAGATAAAATGCTCAGTCAGTCAGAAGTGGTTAAAGGTATAGAACCTACATGCTGCTAAGGTATTGCAGAGGGGAAATGTCTGTACCTCTAAAGAGCAGCCTGGCAACCTGGCACCCCATCACCCACCAAGAACCACCCAAAGACTTCTTTTCACCTCCAGAGTCGTCTTACCTTGAGTCCCTGGCACAAGATCTGTTAATGTCAGCTTATGGTTGAGAAGAAAGACAAGACTCTGGGGTTTTTTAGGATGTTAGTAGAGGCACACTGCAAATTTCAGTATCTGTTTTCTCCCTTATCAGTGTTTGGACTTGGTGCCTCGCCTACTACATTTCATTCTTCCTGCCTCTGAAGGGACTTGTTGACAATGATGAGAAGATTTGGAATTCTTCTTTGGAATATTAAGTGTAAGAAAGTCACCTCTTGGTTTTCCAGTCAGCAAAGCAGCACACCATGAGGTTTTAGGTAGAAAGAAGAAGGGAAGAGTTGGGAGCACAGTTCGGAGGGAGAAAAGGTCCTTAGAAGGAGTGTGATGTGAGAAGCAGCCAAGAACATGGAAAGTCCTGCCACAGAAAACTTAGTTTTCTAGTTAAATTAGCACTAAAGTGGTGATGGGGGCTGGGATTTAGTTCAGTTGGTAGAGCGCCGCTCTGCAGTCTTTGAGGTCCAGAGTTCAATTCCCAGCACCACAAACATGGGAGAAAGATGTGGCAACCCACTCCCAAGGCAATCCCAAAAACAATCTGCCATTGAAAACCCTATGAGGGTCGCTATGAGCTGGACACGACTCTGACGGCACCTAACAACAACAACAAGAGTGGTGAGGGGTAATGGTTGGAGAGAGCAATTTCCCTGCCATCCCTTTATTCCACAAGACAAACAAGAACTCTACAATCTACATTCTGTCAAAATCCTCTGTATGACTCACTTTCCTGCCTACTACTCTTCTTCAGGTCTCAGGACAGAATATGCCCAACTGGCAACTTAATTTTGCTGATTTAAAGAAGCTTTCAATAATTTTCCTTCTCTCTCCCCCCTCCCCC
>VMDO01031119.1:0-20466 GCA_007922755.1 Pedetes capensis
TTTTTTTTTTTTTTTTTTTTTTTGTCATGGCTATAACAAGAGATTCTGGCTGGTTCTTGTTATATGCAGTATTTAGGCTCTAAAAAGTCATCTCAAGTACTAAATTAGCAAATACCAAACCACTATTCTGAGGAAAAATAAAGCATTGAGGTGCTACAAGATTCTGGTCATGTTTTTATAAGCCAATTAATATACCAACTTATGTACTTCTGTTCAAAGACACTTTATATAATCTTGTTTTTAGGTGCTGTCGAGTTGGGCCCAACACACAGCAACCCTCATAGGGTTTTCAATGGCTGATTGTTTTAGGATTGCTTTGGGAGTGGATTGCCATGTCCTTCTCCTATACCTTATATAATATATGTAATTTATTCACTAATACTGAACTCACAACAGCACTGTAACTCATCCCTAAATGCAGCTTCTCTAACACAAATATTTTCTCTATCAGGTACATCATAGTCCTTTTGCACTTACCATCACTAAACAGCCCTTTGGGGCTGGGATTTACCTCAGTTGGTAGAGCACTGCTCTGAAGTCTCTGAGGTCCCAAGTTCAATTCCCAGCACTGCAAAAATGGGAGAAGGATGCAGCAATCCACTCCCCTGGCAATCCTGAAACAATCAGCCATTGAAAACCCTATAAGGGTCCCTATGCGTCGGACACAACTTGATGGCCCACAACAGCAACAACAACGACGATGACGACGACAACAACAAACAGCACTTTACCACTATGCTTGGAAGCCAGTATAATAACAAAGTCACCAAAAAAAAACACCAAAAAATTAGGTACTAAATAGACCATGAAAGGACACTTACTTATGAGAATTGAAGCAATAAAGCAGAGTATTGCCTCATTCAACCTCAGCTGGGAAGACATACGTCCAGCAACTAAAATCTTTTGACACTTTTGCATGTTTAAGAATGACTATGTAAGTGCCACAGTATTGATTTTGAGGTTGCAAAATTTTAGCAAGTAGATGAATTCATCCATATGTAATCCACAAATAATAATGGTTATCTGTGTATACTTGGAGTCTACAAAAAATTCACATGAAGATGTTTCTTATGGGTTTTAATAATGATTATCCACAATATGCTGAAAAATAGATGGTGTTCTTAAAATACAGTATTTAAAAATTGGGTAATTTAATATTTTTAAGTACTGAATTTTAGCTGCTCTTTAAAACTTAGAAGATGCAGCTGAAATTAAGCTCCATCTCCAGTATGGGGCTAGGGTTTTGCTCAGTTGGTAGAGTGCTTGGTCTGTACACTCTGGGGCCCTGGGTTTGATCCCCAGCATTGAAGAATGGGAGAGGGGCCTGGTGACCCACTTCTGAAACAATCCCCAAAATAATCAGCCATTGAAGACCCTGTGAGTAGCAGAGAAACACTAACATAGTGTTGGACATGGCACAGCATTGGGGAGTGTCTTATTCTGTTGTACATGGGATCAATATGAGTCAGACCTGACTAGACAGCACCTAATGACAACAAAGCTCCAATATGACAGTGATAATTTGCAAGACTGAACTGTTGCAGGAGTGAAAATTTTATATTCTGTGTCTTGAAACACCTACCTGCTACTTTAATTTATACTGACCAATGTTGGCATTAAGTTTGAGATCCCTTCCTTGAAGCCTCTAGCACAGTCTTGGTATTCTCTAGTAGCAAGGAACCCACATCAATAATTCAAACTCTGCTTGCTCTAGAATCTCCTGGGAGTTGCCAATTCCCTAAGAATCAAGTGCTTATTACTGAGCAAGTAAAACTTTTCAACTGTTTTCCTGACCTTTCCTCTCTGTCCAAAAAGAACTAATATCCTAGAATATTTAGAGTCTAAATTATTATATAAAAAATACTTTTCAGCTAACAACTTTATAAAGAAGTTTCTTAGGCTTCCTTAATTTAGAGAGTTGACATAATTCTTAATAAACTTAGTTCTGCCTCTAATAAAAATCAGTACAAAAAAACAAATTATTTCAAACATTATAGGTTAATCTCAGAGAATATTCTGACATTTTTCCATAGATTTGGATTAGTGAAAAAACTAACCAAACCTTTTGTTTTATTAACATCCAATCCCCTGTGCTGTCATTCCAACATTTGAGTAGTCATTGGAAAGGCATGCTTTCAGGTCAGTTGTAAGGTAATCATTTTATTCAAAATATCATTGAATCTTTGCTTGATGTTTAAAAGCTAGTACCTTGTTCCCTAAAATATACACATTATAAAGCTAATGTACTTAATTTGCATATAGTGAACATTCAAAAGAAATACCAGTCCAAAACAAAACACCTTGAAAAATAATTTAGATGTTTATTTTAGGACTTTTCTTTAAGGGACAGTATAATGAAGAAATTTCATAAGACCACCTTTGGATTATCTCTGCTTCTTACTAGATACCCAAAGCCCTACTTGTAGAAACTACCATCCTCTTTTTTCAAGTCCTCTATTTTTCATTGTGAGTGGTCTCTTCTTTACCTCTTCTCTTTTACGAGTAATAGATAGGAAATATCCCAAAGTTCCAAATATCCAATATGCAAATATCTCTTCTAGTCTCACTCCTCTGAATTATACTAAAATTAAATGTAAATATGCAATATGGTTCAATGTTTATTTCCCTACTATACTGGGAATTATATTAATTCAAAAACTAGATTGTGAGTAAACCCTAGTATCCCTAGAGACAAGCTCATGGCACATTCTCAATATATGTTGACATTGATTGTCCCCTGGCATCAGGTTATTGTGAATGTAAATACTTGTATGGGCTCAGTTTAGAAGTTTTCAACACTTACATGTTGCTGCAATTCATTAAGCAATGACATAGACTATTTAGAGTAAGTGGTGTTAACTGGAAGACTTGGATTGAATAGGCTTAAACTTCTGTTAACCAGGCAGTTAATCTTCAATATGGATGGAATCTTATTTCTAGATCATGAAAAAAATATAGGCACTTGCTTTACCAGTTATTAATAGCAGTTGTCAGGCATAGAACTATTGACTGAAGATGAGTCAGGTTGTCCATAAAATGCATTTGAGTCCAGAGCACAAATGGAAGAAAAAGGGGCAGTTAATCATTTATAAACTCACCAATGAGAGTCTGTTAATTAAATATTGGAGTATTTACCTGAAACAGTTATGGGAAACTAATGAACTTGTTCACAAGGATGCAAACAAGTTGTCACCTGCTTTGTCAGTCAATAATACTAAAAAGAAGCAATTTCCATCACTGTAGGGACCCCACAAATTCATTCAGAAGCCACTAAATTTTAATTAGCTTCAAAGCCTACATACTGAGTGGTAAAGTTTATCCATCTACCTTTTTGTCATATAAAAATAAGTTTTAAATATAGAATATGGTGTCCAATTGTGCATATCTCTGTATGTCATTCATTCTATCTAGAATAAGAAGGAGAGAAATAAAGCAAAAGAGAGAAAGAAAGATGGTTTATTCTGTTTGGGATATTCCCCACTCAGCAAAGAGAAGAAACTGGACGATTAAGGATTTAATCAAAATGTAATTGTTTATTATATATCAATTATTTTAAAAGTACTATGACACAGTAATGAGAAGAGAGCTAAAGAGATCCCTCTATCCCATGTATGTGGGCTATCATGTATTAATTCCTTAATTATGGAGAATCTATAAAGATATATTAAGTTTTAAGATAGGAAATTATAAAATTATATTCAAAATAAGCATTTAACTCTGAATTTATGAAACGCTGTGATTAGTTTAAAATGAAATAATGTAGGACAATGTATTGTTGTTGTTGTTAGGTGCAGTCAAGTCCGACTCATAGTGACCCTCATAGGGTTTTCAATGGTTGACTGTTTTGGGATTGCCTTGGGAGTGGGTTGCCAGGTCCTTCTCCCATTTTTGCGGTGCTGGGAATGGAACTCTGGACCTCAGAGACTGCAGCACAGCACTCTACCAACTGAGATAAATCCCAACCAGGGATGATGGGCTAATTATTAAGGGTAGTAATTTATTTCTATTATTATGGAGAGAAAGAACAAAAATAGACATGTAGTAGTTCAATTGAGAAGGCAAATCTGGAAGGTATGGTATTTGTCTTGAAGTATTTTATCCAAAGCAAGCTAAGACATTGGCTCTTTTTCCAGTGTTTCGGGTGGGAATGTTGAACCCAAGACCTCTTGTGTACTAGGTAAGTGCTCTACTACTGAACTGCACCTCGAGGCCATTCTTTATTTTTTATTTTGAGTCAGGGTCTCAATAACTTCAGCAGGCTGCCTCTGGTCTCGAGTTCACAATCTTCCTGCCCGAGTTGCTGGGATTTTAGGCAGGTGCCATAGCACCCAGCAAGAAATTGATTCTTAACTAAAATTCTTTCCCATGTATCTAAAAATATATTTTTTCTATATTGGTTCCAGCAAGAACCAATATTAAAAAAGCCATAAAACCACAAAAAAGATTCCTGTTTTTAGATTTCCTGTTTTTAAAAGAGTGTGTTTTTAGGAAGGAGTTTAAATAACTAGGTTTTTAAAAATTGTCATTGATTTGAAGAAGTACTTTATTTATTATAGATATTAGCCTCCTATCAGATTCTTGCCATATTTTTTCTTATTCTATGGAGTTGTCTTTTCATTCTGATAGTATTCTTTGGTGCACACAGGATATAATTTTGTTATGGCCAAACTATTTTTTCTTCTGTTATTTGTGCATTTGGTGTCATACACAAGTAATCATTGCCAAAGCCAGGGTCATGAAGGTTCTTTTCTAAGAGTTTCATAGTTTTAGCCTTTATATTTACATCCTTGTTCCATTTTGGTTCCTACTGACTTATTTCCAAATGTAAAACTAATCTTGTAACCCTGGATAAAAACCTATTTGGTCATGACTTATTTAAATAATGTTGGATTCAATTTGCTAAATATTTGTTACGAAACTTTGCATCTATATTCATGAGAAAAAAAATTTCTGTACTTTTCTTTTCCTAAATATCTCTTTCTCATTTGAGTATCAGAGTAATTGTGGTCTTATAGAAAGAGTTGGGAAATATTCCATCCTCTTAGATTTTCTGGGATGCTTTAGACAGGATTGGCATTATTTGCACTTAAATGTTTGGTCTTCAAATGGAGCCATCTGACCTTAGAGACTTATTGTTGTACACAAGATGTTTTAACTACAAATTGAAAATTAATAATAGATACAAGGCAAATAAGTTTTTTTCCTTGAATTAATTTTGGCAGTTTGTACATTTCATGAAAGTTGCTTGAGTTTTGGGCAAACAATTGTTATAATATTTCCTTATTATGCTATAAGTACCTGTAGAATCTGTTGATGTTCTCTCACTTCATTCCTATCTCTATCACTATTTCTGTCTCTTTTTTTGACTATCACTTTTGCTGGGGATTTATCATTTTTATTGATCTTTTCAGATAGCTGGACTTTGATTTTATTGATTTTCTCTTCTGTTTTTTTTTTTTCCTGTTTCCTATTTCATTGCTTTCTGTTCTGATCTTTATTATTTCCTTTTTCCTGCTTTTGGTTTCATTTACTCTGCTCTTCCTAGTTTCTTCAGATGGAAGCTCAAAGTCTTGGTCACTCTTTTTTGTTTTGTTTTGTTTTTCCTGAATTCTATACTCTTGGCCCACTTATCTCTCACTGTTTTGTTTTTTGGTTTGTTTGTTTGTTTGGCAGTACTTGGGGGTTGAACCCAGAGCTTCACACATCTTTGCAAGGGCTCTGCCACTTTTTTTTCTCTCTTTCTTTCTTTCTTTCTTTTTTTCTTTTTCTTTTGGGTTTTTTTTGTTTGTTTGTTTGTTTTGGGGGGGTTGTTTTTTCTTTTCTTTTCTTTTTTCTTTTTTTTTTTTAGACAGGGCCTCATGAGTCGCTGGGATTAAAGGGATGTGTCACTGTGTTCACCTTTAAAAACCTTTAAAATTCCTCCTTTGTCCATGTAGAGATATCAGTAAAGTGAAGGTTATCTTCTTGAGCTCGTTACTAACAGTGTTTCTTTAATGAGTCTTAAAATTTCTTCAAGTTAATTTTCTCATAACTTTCAGTGAACCTGATTAATACTTTCTCACACTTTATCCTTTCTTTCTTGTCTTGGACTTTTGTTGTATCTGTAGGGGAAATATAGTCATGCATGGCATAATAACAATTGGGTCAATGATGGATGACATATAAGAGAATAGACATTCCATATAGCCTAGGTGTGTAGTAGATTAGACACCAAGATTTTTGTAAGTACACTCTACGAGTTTTCCACAATGATAAACTTGCCTAAAGACTTTTCCCAGAACGTACCCCCAATGACAGCTCACAAATTACAGTATGTAAATACAGAGGGTAGTTAGATTACCTGGGTTTATAGGACACATCTACCATTATTCATGGTAAGACTTTACCTTCTCATATATTTAAAGAGGCTAATAATAATATAGTAATAATTTGACATACAAGGTATTTAGTGTACAACCTGACTTTTACAAAGTAAAGGGTCCATAACAGTTTTGTATCATGTATTGCAAATAAGGAAATAGACTGTTCAAGTGTTCACAAGTGTATTTTTTGCATCAAAATCTGCTAAAGTAATTAGACATTTTACAGAAAATTGGTTGATTTAAGTGCTTCACCAAGTATGTCAATGTCTATTAAATAAAAATTTATTGAAAACCTTTTATCATATGTCACTTTTCTTGCTTTTCAGACACAAGTTATAAATGTGTACACAAAGAAACAGAGAAAGAAAGAAGTTTATACATCTTTGGGTTTTTTATTCTTTTTATTTTTCCTATTAGCTAGATCTTCTAATAAAATGTTGGATGAAAATGGTGATTTCATGCTTTGTTATCCAAGGAATTACTGTTTTTGCTATTTGCATTCTGTGACCACCATATATTGTATTAAACATTGTTTTCTTCTAGGGTGTGATTATATTATCTTGCCTAAATTTTTAAAAGTCCCAGAGCAACATATGTCCTATACAAAAGATTTTCTAATTTTATGCTGATGAAAATATGTACCTGTATTTAGGTATATTTCTGGGATATGTTTTATTGGAAAAGATGATCAAAGATGTGTGTTCCAGTTATCTGATGTTACATAATAGACCATCATAGAACTTGGTAGTTTAGATGAAAATTTGTTATGATTTTATCTTATGAGTTTATAAGCCAATTATTTAGCCAATATTTCTCTCTGTTCCATGATTTCTGGAGGCTCATCTGAGATAAATGAGTGGGGGCTACAATAGCCAGCAGATGGCTAAGAATCCTCCTATTTCTCCACATGGCCTCTATGGATGACTGGCCTAGACTTTCTGATTCTAAGGTAGTTTTCAGTGGTCCAAGAGGCAAGGAAGACACTGCAGTTCTGTTAAATGTGGGCTCAGAATGGTCACAGTGCTTCTTTTGTCACACTATATCAATAAAAAGTCACAAAAGATAAGGGAAGCAATTTCACTACCCAAGGGGAAAAGGGTCAAAGAAGATGCAACCCTCTTTAATGTACTCATATGCATGTCAGTAGATGCTAGTATTCCTTGACAATTCTTGATTCTAAGTTACATTTTTATACTTACTAACTTGAGGAAGCTTTTCCTTATATGCTATTTGGCAATCTCTACTGGGGGAACGGTTCATTGTTGGCTGATTATAAAATTGATCTATGAAGGTTGTCAGATATTTGAAAAGGATACAAAAAAAATTAAAGAAGTAAAATACCACCCACAATCTACTCAGAAAAACGACTCATAATAGTTTATAAAGTTCTTTCCAATATTTATTTTATCTTTATTTTTTTTCTCTTTGTAATAGAGATGAATGTTGAAATTTTTAAGGTAAGAGATAGGTTGAACAATGTGCACCAAAAGGAGGAGAACTTAATTCTTGTGTTCTGTAGCATAGCAGGAGAAATATAATCTACAATTTATGATACATTCCAAAATAACTAAAAGAGACTGAAGCTCCCCAACACAGAGAAATAATAAATGTTAGAAGGGCTAGAAATGCTAATTATTCTGATTTGATCATCACACATCATATACATGTATTTAATTATTATACTTTATCTCATAAATATGTACAAGTATTATCTGTTAATTAAAATAAAAAAGAAATTTTGAGCTTAAAAAATTAAAAAGAAAAATCCTAATTCAGAGCTGTTTTATTTTTAGTCTTCCTAATTATTTTTATTATACTTATAATATTTTGAAATAATATACATTTATATAATGTTTTTGTTTAAAGCATTTGCAAGTATTTTTCTCCTAATTGAAACCCAATTATTTCACTCACCAAATATGTACGGAGAGCCTCAGACATCAGACAATCTTCTAAGTTGTTGAGAAACTGCTATAGTTTGTGTCTTAAGTGTCTCCCAAAGGTCTATGTGGAAATAGCTTGGTCCCCAACAGGCCCCCTTGGGAGTTGGTAGAGTCAGAAAATGAAGCCTGGTGGAAGATCTTCAGGTCTCTTGAGGGAATATCGTTGAAAGACACAGTACCCAAAACACTCTGAGGACAAATCACTAAGGATATTAATACTCGAAGAAGTTAAAAAAAATTACTGGCCTCAGGACCTCTCTCTCCATTCCCATCCTATAACCTCTCTCTGGAGCTCATCTGGCTTTAGTGACTTAGGACAAGTTTTAGGGCATGAAGGCTCTGTGTCTTTTCTCATCTTCAAGTTTCTCACATGTGATTTCCTTCTTTGCTTCTTATCCTGATTTATCTCTCTGCCTCCTTCAGGTCTCACCTTGGGGTTTCATGTCTTCCTTGCAACTTTATGTTGCTGGATCACTCACCCATGTGTAATTACTTATGCAGAGAGGCAATGGTTGGTAAGTGTTCTATATCATATCCTCAGAGTCTGCTACAATGTCCAGCTGGCACTTAGTAAACACTCACTGAATATTTATTTAATGAACATGTAGTTGAAGTTGTTTATATTGGTTACACTGGTTAGGGAAAAAAAAGTGAAAGATTAAAGTTTCCTTTTTAAGGGTGATATAGGGCTGGGATTTAGCTCAGTTGGTAGAGTGCCACTCTGCAGTCTCTGAGGTCCCAAGTTCGATTCCCAGCACTGCAAAAATGGGAGAAGGACATGGCAATCCATTCCCAAGGCAATCCTGAAACAATCAGCCATTGAAAACTCTATAAGGGTCACTATGAGTCGGACATGACTCGATGGCACCTAACAACAACAAATAAGGGCGATATAATATTGACTTGAGGAAAATATGTGGCCTTTTTATGGGAACAAAGATAATGAGAATAGATCTGCTTTTGATCAATCTACAGACCTACCACTTGATCTGTGTCAATTTTCTCTAAAAACATGAAAATATTGACTAAAGTTTTATAAGCCCATAAATGCCCTTGGGATCCTGGAGGAATTAATTTTGTATGAACGAGGCAGGATAGAAAGATAGGGAAGTATGGGGGACATGGAAACGGAACAAGCTTTCACCCCAGGATCTGATTTGAATCTCACCAGCTGAGAGTCAAGAACTTTGACACAACTATCAAGAAAACTGCTGTGAGGATGGCCTGCATAGAGAAATTATTTCTGAGAGACATTTTAAATAATGAAAATGTTAAAATAGCAATAAGGCATACTTGAAGTCAAAATTTGTGTAACCTTTAAGTTTTGCCTTCCCCTCTGTAATTCTGTGCTTCTTTGAGTCATGCCTGACAACTTCCTTGTGATTCTTTTCTTAAACTGATACAAGGTATAATCTCATTTTAATAAAGAGAAATTCTTCCAGTAGAAAAACCTAAACAATGGAACTTCTTCTTTTGATCTTATTGGTCTTTCTAGGTTCAAGTCACACTAGGCACCCAGAGCTAAGCACCCAGGACTGACATCACACGAGGTGTGCCCTAGGTTAAATAAAACTGGAAGGAAGATGTGCTCTGGCTTCCTTTTGGCTTCTGGGCTTTGCTCCCTTAGAAAGTTCTTGTCTGTGTCTTGGATGCCCCTCTCCCTCTCTCTCTCTCTCTTGCTGGCTCTCAGGGTCCACATGCATTCTAAAGTGTATACTTAATAAATTCTATAACTTTGTTTCAGTGTGTACTTAATAAACATCTATAATTTTGGACAGTAGCCTCCCAGACACTTCCTTTTCCTCCATTTTTACTTGTTGGGTCATCATGAGGTGAGCAGTTTTGCTTTGCCACAAGCTCCTGACATATATGCTGCCTTACCACAAGCCCAAAACAACAGGGCCAATCTATTGTGGACTGAAACTCCAAAACTCTGATCCAAATAACCTTTTTCTCTTTATATTCTTGTTGTTAGGTGCAATCTAGTCAGTGTCTGACCCACAGCGACCCTATGTACAACAGGCGAAACACTATTGTCAATGATTCTCTGCTATTCATAGGATTTTCAATGGAAGATTGATTTTTGGTAGTTGGTTGCTGGGTCCTTCTCTCATTTTCTCTGTATAAGATGACTTATTGTAGGTATTTGCTGTAATGGCAGAAAGCTAGCTAATAAAGGAACATATTGTAGTGATGGAAGACAGCCAATGAACAATGAACACACAACTATGATGCTGTGATAAAGCTGAACTGGGACTGGAACAAGCTGCTTTGGTTGGGCAGTCAGGAAAGCTATCTGTATGCCACGGAGCTAGCCACGAGAATATCTAGGAAAAGAGCCTCCCAGGCAGATGAGGCAGATGGAAATGCATCAAGGGATTAATGAAACTGGTCTGTTTGCTGGAAGGCTGTTATGGTTGCAACATGCTGGTAAGTTGAGAGGAAAGACTGCTATGTAGTTGGAGTGGCAAAAAGAACAAAGACCCACAGGACCTTGGAGGCAGCAGAAAGAGGATTAGGATATTGTCAAAAGCATGGCAGGGAGCCCAGATGCATTTTAAATGGTGTTTTGATATAATATAATTGTTTAACACATCACTCTAGATGCTATATGAAGAATAAAATACAGGGGAACCACTGAGGAAGATGAGAAACTAAGTGAGAACTAGGATTCAAGAAAAGCAAGCATACTTCGAATGCAACTGCAGAACTGACAATATTTACTAATCGCGCACATTTGGTAGAGGGAGTAGGGTGGGGATTCTAAATATAATGATTGTGAGAGCTAAGTTACCTACAGCATACTTCAGTTCTACATCAACTATCTACACATATTATATTGCTAATTTTTCTAAAGCCCATATGAATAATAAAGTACTATGTTAAAATATCAGTTATCTTTAGGGTTCACATCCTATCATTATTGGTATTTTTAAGTGAATTTAACTTCAACTGCTCTATTGAGTGAGCCAAGAAAGTTAATGGCTTATGGATGAATGACCTGTCAGTGAGGACTCTCACTACCACATAATATTAAAATGTATTGATTTTTTTACAGAAAGAATTCAGACTTGGTAAAATGTGACAAACTACAAGCCACTAAAGTAATGATATTTAGATTTTAGTGTCATGAAAAAAGAAAACATCAATAATACTTCTCACTTATTATATAGTGCCCTCTATTACTTTTACCTTTTGTAAGTAAACATTCATAACCATTAAGCAAGAGTTGCAGCTTGCTCTTAAGAGACATCATTTTTGCATAGGATAGAGACCCATGCTCTGTTGGGTTGAATTTCAAATTCTTCTTTCTAATATGGGATCCCTTATCAGAAGATATTGTGATTTAGAAAAGAAGCTCAGAAATCATTTTACCTGATGAACAATTAGCACCCTCACCACTCCCAAGCAATCTACAATGGTCTAACATCTGTTTGTTGTTTGTCCTTGGACGTTCATGCAATTCCTAATGAATCATAATCAAAAGGCAACCACTATGCATCACACTGCAACAGGCAGTATACACAGATAATATATTTTATTCGGCTTTCTCAGCCATTAAGGATGAATAGCAAAACTATAAAAGAGAAAGGTTGATCTAAGTGTCCTCTTTGCATTCTAATATAAACCTTTACTGAGGAGTTACTTAACTCCACATTCTCATCTAAATTTGGTTGTATGTTAATCTACCTCCAAAACATGAACTTCTATAAAGTCAGATTTGATGAGGTAAATAGCTTGCAGATAACCATGTGCTTAGTTTATTTTAATTTTTTAAATATGAGTTCAAATAGAGAAGGTATTCATTGTGTTCCTAAGAAATGAGAAAACACTAGGCATGAATTCTGGCTCTGCTATAAATAACAATGTGAACTTGATACCTTCAGGAACCCAGTTAGATCCCTTGCTAAGTTGGGATAATCATGAAATCATCTTTATATATGTTGTTAGGTTGTTGTTGTTAGGTGCCGTCGAGTCGGTATCCGACTCATAGCGACCCTCATAGGGTTTTCAATGGCTGGCTGTTTCGGGATTGCCTTGGGAGTGGACTGCCAGGCCCTTCTCCCATTTTTGCGGTGCTGGGAATTGAACTCGGGACCTCAGAGACTGCAGCGCAGCGCTCTACCCACTGAGCTAAATCCCAGCCCTTATATATGTAGTGAAGACTAAATTTAAAAACATATTTCAGTATCTCACCCCAACATTGTAAGATCTGTTTTCCTTTGTGCTGACACCATTGTCATGTATCTTTCTTTTCCACCTGTCAGTATCTCAAAGCTTACATCTTAGCCTTTGAGAATCTCATGGGGTAGAGGAGAACACTTCCTTGAAGTTTTCATCAAACGTCCTAGAATGGACTGCAGATGCATAGATTAAGTCATGAGGCCCAGATACCCGATGATCTCCTTGAGTGGACTGGACTGCATGTCCACTCCTTAATTCGCAAGGGTAAGTCCAGAGACTCCCAAACCATAATGACTGAGGAGGGTGAAGAGTTGGGCCCCTAGAGAATCACAGGTGTCTACTACAGAATCCAAATTCTCCAACTCTAACTCTATATTCTATGCATGTTACCTTAAAGAATTTCCTAAAGTTCTCTCTGTGTTGTGATTTTTAACTATAAAATAGATAGAAAATAGAACCATGCCTCATAAGCTTGCTGTGAAATTTTAATAAAATTATATACATATACAGGGAACAAGCCTATTTTGGGCTGGTACATAGCAGGTCCTACATAGATGTTAGTTCTCTTTGTTCTTACTGTAACAGGTTGTTGTTACCTGCGGACAAATCATTCACAACTCATAGCGACCAATAGAGTTTTCAATGGTTGATTGTTTTGGGATGCCTGAAGAAAGCTATAAAGTCTTCATTTTTTTTTTTCTTATTCCAGGCTCAAAGTCACCTACTATTTTTCTTAAATTACTTAGTTTTGAGCTAGTTTATTACTCTGGTTAACTTTCATCATCTCACTTGAAATGCAGTAGTCAGTTTAGTACACAGTATTCTACCTGTGATCTGTACAGCACAAAGCTGACTGCAATCCCCTTTGATCTTAAAACACTTTCATTGATGTCACCTGAGATTTTCATGACACCAGGTACAACATTTGACAGGTATTTGATCTACTCAATACACTAAGCCTGAAATAAACATCCTGTGAAAGTATGTTTCTTCTGACCCATGCTTGTGAAATTAACCTTTGGACAATATGCTAAAAAGTATATTCCTGATGGCTACTGTCAATTATTTGTGCTTGTCAGCATCCTTTTAAGCACAGATAAACCACTCATGAAAGCTTCACAGCACATACAAAGTTGATCAGTGTTCCCTAGTGTCTTTATTTTCAATAAGAACAAAATCAGAACCCAAGAAGTAATGCAGTCCTTCAGCATAACACATATTTCCCAATAATCTGGTAAATCTCACCAGTAGCATCTTAGTTATTCAACCAGTTCTGAATCCTACTCATATACTATTATCCAAACCACACGTGTATGCCTTCCGCATAAAAGACTGAGGTAGTTAGGTATAGAAACCTCTACTCAGCTTCTGCAAACGTACAATTAATTCACTTAACACTGCTTATGTCTTTGTTCATCACCACCTTCTCATACCTTCTTTCTAACAGGAGCTACAGCAGGAATTCATAATGGATGTCAAAGCACCTAGCATCTATCCTGTGGAAGCAGAGATAACTATACAACCAAATGGCAGGAAATGAAGGTTATGGTCACTGAGACATGATATCAAGCAGATCTCAGATGGAATCAATAAAAAACAAATTTATACATGAAGGCTAAACAGCAGAAAAGAAAATTTTAGTCTTCAGTGACAATTATTAATTTTTTCTGCTTCCAGTGGAAAAACCTGCTGTCCTCACTCTCCTAGGAAACAAAAGTCAGTGTCTCAAAACTACCCCTTACATAGTCCCCCACACAGGCAAAACTCCAGTGTGATGTAGTTGCAACAAGCCCCTTGCTGATTTGTCTGCTATAATTATATTTTTCTAGTACACAGTAACAATTGATTCATAATGTGCTATTAGACACAGGAGGTTACTCACCTGTGTAACACACTGCAACCCACAGAACTCTGTTGGGAGACCCTCCAGGATGGTAAAAACTTCAACTGTTGAAGCTGCTGAACATGATGACATGGGGCCTTGTACCCAAGACCCCCACTACTGTCCCAGAGTTGAGGGCAATGACTCATGCTCACTGTGTGGGTACATGCAACCTGCTCCAGACATTCCCCAAAGGACTAGGAAAGGAAGACAAGAAGGATAGAAGGCTCAGTCCCTGCAGCTGTATGAGTGAGATAGAGGCCACAAGAACAGCTTAACTTATAATATGATTATATCTTATCTTTTGGCAGGCGGACTTGGGGAAGTTTGGATACACACACACAAACACACACACACACACACACACACACACATATATATAAAGCTAAAATACTTTCAGTGGTTTCAGCTATGGATATTTGAGAAATTGAGATTGTGAATAATGAGTATTTTTTACTAGTTCATTTATCCATGATCCGTATTGGGTTAGGGGTTAGCTCAGTTGGTAGAAGTAGTTTGCTACACTCTCTGAGGACCGAGTTAGATCCCTGGCACTGCAAAAATGGGTAAAGGACTTTGCAATGCACTCCCGAAGCAATCCTGAAACAATCAGCCATTGAAAACCCTATGGGGGTCACTATGAATTGGACCTGACTTCACAGCGCACAACAGCAACAATGGTCCATACTTTCAAAATTTCCTGTAATGGGTAGGATATTTTTAATTATAGAAAATAATCATAAAGTGAAATACATAATTTACAAAAGTGGGATAGAACTCCCACATATTTCATTATTTCACATGCTTCATTAGCAACCTATCTAATAGGCAGAATCGTCATATTGAAAAATTTCCCCCATTCAAAAGAAACAACCTTCTAAAGCAAAGTTGGAAGTATGATGGAAGAGGACTGAAGAGAAGGAGGAAGAGAAAGGGGAAACGGAAGAAAAAGAAATAAGGAAAAGGAGGTAGAGGAAGAAATAATGACACTAAGGTATCACTGCCCACAGCCAATGCTTTGTGTTTTTCCCTCCAAAATATATACTTGTTGGCATGAACATGAATTAACTTTCTAACAATATGCCATTAATCCACCATTACTGTATACTTACAGAAATGTAATTATGGCAATACAAAATGCACAGTCCTTGTGAAGTTTTACCACGTAGGAGGCTATATGAGGACTATAGAAGTAATTACTCAAAAATAATTTCTGTCTCTCTGAATGCTAAAACTGGTTCTGAATATTATGCAGAGCAGCAAATTGTATAACAGCTAAATAAGTAAAGTTCAAAAAGGAAATAAACAGAAGCCCTTACACAGCTCAGCATATTCCCAATGCAGCCAGAATTGTTGAATTTATAACACTTGAACTTTAGAACAAGAGAGCTTAGGTTTATTTTGCTTCTCAATCTTATGTTGAGAGAATGTGACAACAATAAAAACTCCCCTAGACAAACCCTGGGTTAATTAGCAAATGTTTCGGATGCTCTTGTCAGGACATGGCAACACTGTTCATTACCAAAATCCAAGGTCATAGTGTGTGTGCAGAGAGCAAATTTCTGGGTTTATAACTACTGTGAGGCCAAAGCATGACCAAGGTATTTGTTAGAGTCTAAATGGTATAGATTTAAGTATAGTGCAAGGAAGAAATCTCCTTGCCAACTACAAATATGCCAGAAAAAAAAGGAAAGAAAAGCACTTATATAGAACTAGCAGGGAAAGGGCTGAGATTTAGCTCAGTTGGTAAAGCACTGATCTGTAGTCTCTGAGGTCGCAAGTTCAATTCCCAGCACCACAAAAATGGAAGAAGGATGTGGCAATCCACTCCTAAAGTAATCCCGAAACAGTCACCCATTGAAAACCCTATGAAGGTCGCTATGAGTCAGACATGACTCAATGGCACCTAACAAAAACAATAACAGCAAGGGAAAGTAAGCAGTATCAGAGACACGAGGGCATGAAAGGTCTTGTCACTTGAGATTGCAACCAACACAAAGCAAGTGGAGTAACTAATATGTCAATGCCAATACACAGAAATGGATAATTTTTTTTAATGATAAAGATTTTACATTTCTTCCTTCTACCTCTGACTTCCGGAGAGGTATGACCCCCAAACATTTAAAAATAAGGAGTTGTTAGTTACTTAAAAATATTTGTTGTGCCCTATAATACCCAAATCCCACATGTCTGTCGGTTTGCTGTACAACAGGGGCTCACATGCTACTGTGATGCTGAAAGTATGCGACTTGTATTACAGATGCCAGCAGGGTCACCCATGGTGGAGAGGTTTCAGCTGAGCTTTCAGACTAAGACAGACTAGGGAGTAAGACCTGGCAACCTACTCCTCAAACAATTAGCCATTGAAAACCCTATGAACAGCAGAGAAACACTGTCAGATATAGTACTGGAACCCCCCAAGTTGGAAGGCACTCACAAGATGACTGGGGAAGAGAAGCCTCCTCAAAGTATAGTCTTCCTCTGGATACACAATTTGACTTCACCCTATTTGTAATTTAATCTGTATCACTGCAATTACTTTATTTCTCTTTTGTGTTTTACCTTTTATATAAATAAACTGAGGTTTTATTTTTCTCAAGAAAAAGGATCTTGGCTCAAGAAAACGTGATTATAGCTAAATACAACTGCACTTCAGGGAAGAGGAGGCTATCTTTCTACAGTCAGTAGCTCAAGAACACAGATGGCCTAAAGAGATTGAATAAGGTAATTCTCAGCCACCTGCTATGGTTGTTGAACAAAGTCTCCAGTATTTGGAAGAGACTGTGCAGAGGTGGGTTTAACATGCCAGCTGTGTTTTAAAACATGTAACCATGTAGCTTATATGAAAGATATTTCCCTGAGGAGGCTCATAGGATGTTTCTATAAACTTCTTGGACTTCCTTTTGCTACAATTCCCATTCCTAGGGCAGGTAAGGTTGTTCCACTCATTTTAGTAAAAAATAATAATAAAGCTGGGCACAGTGGTGTACAACTATAATCCCAGAGGCTTGGGAGGCAAAGGCAGGAGGATTTTAAATTCAAGGTCAGAGGAAGCCTGCATAACATAGTGAGACCCTGTCTCAAAATAAAAAGTAAAGAAAAAAATAAAGAGACTGGGAGTGCAGCTCACTGGTCCTTGCTTTCAGAGTATGCAAGCATGAGGCCATGGGTTCAACCCTTCAGTACTACTCTTACTACTAATAATAACAATGATAATGATAATGAGAGGGATGAGGCACATTCTTCATCACCACAGATGGGACAGATACAATAATACTAACTTCATAGTGTGGGAAAGAGAATATCCAGAAGATGAGGATGAGGTGGAACCAAATTGCAAAATGGTTCATCCTGTCTATGACATTAAGACAGCAAAGTGGTGAGTCGGCACAAGGTTAGTTCCCAGGGATTGGTGGTCAAGGAAGAGACTTTGACAAAAAACAGCAACTTCCACCTTTTCCCCATCCTCCATTCCCTGCCCCCAGCACAATTTAAGCAGTATAAGGACAATGAAATTTACTATTGGGACATCCAAACATCATCCAATCAACAAAACTTTCTACATCTTCGTATCTCTTCTATGCTCTGTCTTATTTATTTTACTATGATTTCTTGGGCATTTGGTAACTTTTTATAAGATAGGGTCTTTCTATGGAGCCCAGGCTATCCTAGAAATCACTGTGAGGCCCAGATGGGTCCTAAACTTGAGATCCTCCTGCCGCTGCCTCCCAAGTGCTGGGATTACAGCACTACATGCAGCTAGATAGTGGGTAAATTTTAATATACTCGCCCTCGAACAGTGGGTAGACTGGCACCTGGGCTTACCTCTCTGTGTTGGCAGTTGGTGGCTCAAACAACCAGAGTTGAAAACGTACAGTTTGGTCTATTCATTATTTTCTTACTATCAATTTTTATGTATGTGACTATCTAAAAAATCTCAACATCCTGAAATTAATTTTAAAAAGAGGATTTTTACCACCTATCCTGTCCCATGACATTCTCCTGTTTCTTATTACCCTGACCTTATGCTGTAGCTGTTAACTTCACACCACTCTGCTAGTCACAGCCTACTTAATCCTATCACCAGAACTGACCCTTTCCAGCCAGAAAACAACACAAACAAAACAAGGTGCACCCTGAGACAAGAGGAGTGGACTGAGAGGCAAGGTTAACTTGTTACAATTGATTCTCTTATATCTTAAATGTTGACATTCCAGAGATGGCCTCCTGCAGAGATGTGAAGAAATCTTCTAGAGCCAAGTGTTAAAGGCAAGCAGTCTGGGCAGATTGTTGAAGTTACAACGACTCCGTGGGTGCCAGTCCCTTATCATTCCAGGTTAAAGCTGAGGCTTCCCTAGTCATGCAGTTCAGAAGCCTTACAGCCTCTGGCCAAGTCCTTCTCCCAAAGTCTAAAATCCAGCCCTGCTAGATCCTTGTACACTGAATAGAGTGTGATGAGTAGTGGTGTAACATTTACTTCATTCCCATGAGTTTCTCCTAATCAACACTTCCACACTCTTCCTGGAGTATGCCTATGGGTCATGAGCTTCAGTTGCCTCAACAAAACCTTCTATGTTTTAATTAGTTTCAAGCATTTTGAAATATTTTTAGATGGTGACATGAAGTCACAAAACAAATGGATAGTAAGAAAATAATTAATGACGGGTCAAACTTTGGATCAGTCAGTGAAGGAATCAGCTAAACACAGGATAAGTTCTTGTCTCTAAGCCTTTGTTTTCAAGCTGTAAGAAGCTCTGTTTAGGTGCTAGTGATTAAAATGAGTATTCCCACTTGTTACTTTTTCTGTCAAAGATTTCTTTAAAATGACATGCACCCAATATTTTAACTTAATTCAGGCTTTTTTCACTTACTTTTGTTTCCTACTTTTAGTATGTGCAGAAAAGAGAATTGCAGCTAGTGCAATCATGTTAGGTTTTAGGAATCCTTGTAGCAATCTCCCTTGTCCTTCCCAGAGCCAAAGTTGGATTCGAACAAGGCAGGTAGACAGGATCGAAGGGGTCTCATGGTTAAGCCAGGCTGGTAATGTTTGCCCATGTTCAAAAATCATGTTTTACCCAGGGTCCATGAAATGATAATATGTGTGGAAAAAATCCAGAAACCTAAAGTCTCTTAGTAAAACAAAGCTGGAAACAGATTTTCCAGAGGTCATTAATGAGAACACCAGGAGGGATGTTGAGGCACGGGATGCATCAGATGGAATTTCAACAGGTTTCTCTTATCTCCATCTCTAACAAATTGGATTGGTTCAAGTGTCTCCATACAGCACTCTTTTTCAATCATGACTTTCTGCCTGTCACCACCATCAAGCCTCTGGTCAGGGTAAAGAGTGGGCAGCATTTAGATACAGAAACCAGATAAACCTAAAATGGAGCCCTGTGCATTTGATGTAGATCTCAGCACAAACAACATATGAAACTCCAGGCAGAGATACAGAGAGCTTCAACCGCACATTAAAAACAGGGCAAATATGGAATCAACCAAAGTGCCCTTCAACAGAAGAATGGATAAAAAAATCTATGGTATATATACACAATGGAATACTATTCAGCAATCAAGAAAAATGAAATAGGGTCATTCGCAGCAAAATGGATGGAATTAGAGAAAATTATTTTAAGTGAACGAACACAAGTTCAGAAAGAGAAACAACACATGTTCTCACTCATATGAGAGAGCAGACTCAAAATTACAAGAAGGAAAAATCCTACTCAAAGGTCAGATCACATTAAA
This sequence comes from Pedetes capensis, assembly GCA_007922755.1. Classification (NCBI taxonomy): domain Eukaryota; kingdom Metazoa; phylum Chordata; class Mammalia; order Rodentia; family Pedetidae; genus Pedetes; species Pedetes capensis. The sequence continues at coordinate 20,121 of VMDO01031119.1, forward strand.
AGGGGGGAGGGAAGATAAGAATGAGGTCAATATAAATGGACTAGAAATCGCATGTAATTGTTCTAACAAGATAGAAACAAAGACTACTACAGGAAAAGTTTCTATCTTAAACAGAAATGGAACCCAAGGACATACAGAAAAATACTATATAGTAAAAGATAGAGAAGACTTGGATGGGAAACTTAGATGGGAAGGGGGGAGGGGGGAAAACATAGAGGAGGGTAAGGGGTAACCTATATGAATAATGCTTATCAAATTGCATATATGAAAACTGTCACAATGAAAAGCATGTCAAAATGAATCACATTATGATGTACATTAAAAATTTCTAATAAAAAAATTAATA
>VMDO01031120.1:0-20465 GCA_007922755.1 Pedetes capensis
TTTCCTGAGGAAAGGACATGCTCAGATCATTGTCTGTGAGCTCATTTTTAGGCTAATTTTCATGGAGGATGTACTTTGTGCTAAGCACTGTGCTAAATATTTTACATCCACCCACTTCCTTTATTCCTTCAGAGCCCTTGAAGGAAACAACTATCTTTTTCCACAGTGAGAAGGTGGTTAAGTAAAAGTCTTCTGAGTACTTCAGCTAGGGCATGGGACTCAGATATAAACAGAAATTGGGTTGATGCCACTTATCAGCAGGCAGACCTATTTGGGTGTTTGGTTTATACCAAGGCCTATTTTAAAAAGTTGGCACACACCAGGGCATTTGCCAGTCTAGACCCTTCTGAGGTCCACCTGGCCTGTTACAACCTGGGACAGGCCTCTGAGACTCATATCTGGAACCCTAGGTAGCCCAGGAGGGGAAGTTTTAAAAAGGCTGTGTCTGTTGCCTTGTCTTATTCTATACCTGTTCCTGCCTCCTCAGTCTCCTTGGAAATGAAGTGAATTATCCTCCCTCGTGCCGAGTTCTGGCCAAGAGCTGACATTTCTGCCCTTTTCTGAGGGGTTCCTAGTTTGAAGCATTGTATCTCGTTTGGCTTAATAAGAGGAGGCTGGGGTTGCCATCCTGAGTGTGATAAGAAATCAAGAGAAAGCATAGGGTCCCGTGGGCACTTGAGCAAGTGGGTCAGGAAGCCCCGTGGAGGAGTGTCTACAGCTGGCCACCAGCCCCTGCCCTTGGACTGCACCCACTCTTATAGAGCCACAGCCACCCCCAGCACAGAGCAGAGAGCCTCCCTCGAGAGACACAGGGCTACTTAGCAAGAGAAGAATATGATCCATTTCATCTCTGGCTGACCTGAAATTTCTGAGCTGCGGGACCTCAGGACGGCCACTTCGCTCTTCCAGATTCAGAAATCAAAAGTCCATATAATGGATCCAGCCCAGGGGTGGTGGTCTTCTTGCTTCTACAACACCGTAGGACCTTCTTGCCCGAGCTCCTGGGCTTCCATTGCTCTTTCTTCCCATCCTTGGTCCACAGCCTCACCTCCTGCAAACACTGACCAGATCTCAGTTTCCCCACAGGTCCACCTAGCCCGACACGCTCAGCAACACACAGCCCTCTGCCCTCTTCCTGCCCAGAGCGCTGCATCTCTCAACCCCCACTCTTCTCTTTATTCCAAAGCATTTGTCATCACTTAGCCTAATTTACTTACAAACTTCACTTTTTTAGTTTTTAGTTTGTTTGCTTGTTTGTTTTTCAAGACTAGGGGTTGAACCCAGGCCCTTGTGCATACTTTGCAAGTGTTCTACCACTGAGCTGCATGCCCAGCCCCTCTTATCTTTTCTGTCTTGAGCCACGCTCTTGCCAAGTTATATAGATTGCCTCTGGCCTCGAACTCATGACCCTCGTGCCCCTGCCCCTCCAGTCACTGGGATGGCAGGCATGCACCACTGTTTCCTGCCTTTTAGAGAATTTTTATATTCACACAAAAATGACCCAAGGAAACAGATTTTTTTCTACAACCCTTCCTCCCTGCCCATCCCCATTCCTAGTTTTTCCTGTCTTTAATGTCTTGGCTTCATGCATCACATTGATTGGAATTGCCGAATTGTTAATGATATGTTGTTATGAAATAAAGCCCGCACTTCACATCAGGATTCCCCTTTGTGCTGTACATTCTGTGGATTTTAACAAATGCATAGTGTCAGTGTCATACCACGTCCATCCATTGTCCTGAAGTACCCTGTGCCTCCTCTCTGCGTGCCTGTCTCCTTTATCCAACACCCTGCCATCTCCGATCTTTCCAAGAATTTGAGATAGCTGGAATCATCCACTGTGCCTTTTCAGACTGACGTCGTTCAGTTAGTGATACACACTTTAGCCTCCTCCACAAGGTTTGCTAGCCTAATGGCTCATTGTTTGTAGCACAGTAGTGCTCCATTATGTAGATGTGCTACAGTTTATCAGCTAACCCATTGAAGAATATCTTCATTATTTCCACATTTTAGCAATTATGATTAAAATTGCTATAAACATTTGTGTAAGGTTTCCTTATGGTCTCATTTGGGTAAAAACCTAGGAGTGCAGTGGGTGGATCATATGGGAAGCTTACATTTGGTTTGGTAAGGAACTGCTAAACTATTTTCCAAAATGGCCTTACTAATTTCCTTTTTATAGGAAATTTATCTTCCTTCTTTTCCTTTAAACATTTTAATTGTATATCTGACTAATTATGAAGGTGTAGCTTGTATAGCACAGCATGTTTCTTAGGATTTCTGCCAGTCCGGTGAGTGAAACGTATTTCAAGATAGCTTTAATTTATGGGTCTCCTTTTGTGAGTGAATTTGGCATGTTTTTGTATGTTTCAAGGTCCCGTGGTTTTCAGTTTCTGTGAACTGGTGATTCAATGCCTCCCCCTATTTCACTCAGCTTGGTCTTTTTGTCTCCATTTTCAACAGGTCTGTGTGTACTAAGAATGTAAATCTTTCATCAGCAGTATAAATTGCAAGTTTTCCCCAGGTTTGAAATTTGTCTTCTGTACTTTTGTCCTTTTATTATTATGATTTTTTTTATTATACCAAAATTCACAATTCTTTTCCCCTGCGGAATAATTTTTGAGTCAATTTGACAAAATTTTTCTTTCTGAGCTTTCATCCCATTCTTTTTAAAATCTCTAATCCATTTAGAATGTATCATGCTGTAAAGAGTGAAAAGACAGATCAAACTTTTTATTATTCCATATGATGATCCATGATCCTAACATCATTTATTAAAATCAGTATGTTTTTCCCACCAATTTTTGAGATGCTAATTTTTTTTCTTACAGATGCCAACTCTTCACTTGGAATTGTGGGCATTTTCTGGGTTTTATCATTTGTTCTATTATTCTATTAATTAAGTATGCACCAAAACATTGTTTTCCTTATAGATGGTTTGTAAGAGTTTAACATGTGGTAGATATTTTCCTTCATATTTTTATAGGAGAACATTTGATCAATTTTTGAGATATAGTTTAAATGCATTAAACATCCATGTAAATTGTATAATTCAATGTACCCTGATTCATATGCCCACTGAAAAACCTAACCTACAATTGTGGCACCAATAATTCCCAACACCCTTTGAGTCTCTGTTGCCTCTTTGTGGTTATTTCCCCTACTGCCCCCAGAGAGTGAGGATCTGGTTTTTGTCAATGTAGATTAATTTATATTTTGTGGAATTTAGTGTAAATGGAAACATGCTGGATTTATTTGTTAATATTGCACTTCTTTTACTCAGCCAAATTATTTTCAGATGCACATTGTATGTTGGTCGTTTGTTCTTTTTCATCAGTAAGTGCGACTTTATATTAATCATGAACTACATTTTACTTATCCACTTACCTGTGGATGGACATTTGGCAGGTTCTAGTTTTGGCTTTTAGAAATCAAACTGCCATGGGCATTGCTATACAGACTGTTTGTGTGGACACATGCTTTCCAATCTTAAGGAAATAATTAGAAGTAGGATGTTGCATCATGCGGAAGGTGTATGTTGAATTTCTAAAGAAACCATGACAGTTTTTCAAAGTAAATGTACCATTTTACATATATTCTACCAGAATTCCAGTTAGTACATATCTTTATTGATGTCTGGTATTTGCTGTCTTTTTGATTTTGAGTTGCTGTTGTTAGGTGCTGTCCAGTTGGGTCTGACTCACAGCTACTCTCGTAGGGTTTGCAATGGCTGATTTCCTTGGGAGTGGACTGCCATGTCTTTCTTCCATTTTTGGAAAGGAATCCTGCAAAAAGCGGCCATTGAGAACCCTATGAAGGTTGCTCTGGGTTGGACCCAACTCGACAGCACCTAACAACGATGATAACAGAATTCACACGTGACCTGACTTTTGTGAATGTGTCCTCACTTTGAGCCTGTTGGTTACCATGTCATAAGCTCATTGGAGGTTGCAATTAGTGGTCTCTCTTTGTAGACTCATGTTAATCTAGTTCATTTTATGAACACCAGCAACTCTATTGCCTAGAAAGTAAAATTCTCGGACTGAAGTAAGTAATTAGACTTTGTTACAAGTATTAATATCCTTGTAAAATAAGCAAAAACAAATGGCTTGTTCCCCACCTCTCTTTACTGGAGCTTTGGGGACAGCCCCTGCTTTCTCTCTAGTTTCTGTAATTCCAGACCTACTAGAGAAGCCTGGTGCTTCTCAGAGTGCCTGCTTCGCCTGGGAACCCATCAGAAGCGCAGGTTCCTGGGATTCCACCTTGGGTGTAGTGACTCAAACTCTAGGGGATGTTTCTGTGCTGTGATGAGACCTCTAGGTGATCCTGATTGACATTCAGTCTGAGAACAACTGCAGCAGCATAACGCTTAATGGAAAAGAACCTATGGTTACTTTACACTCGCTAAAATATATGGACAGCTTTCCAAATGCCACACCTATGCAGATGAAATGCCTTCTTGTCTACATTAACCCTCAAAGGGAGAAGCCATCTTTCCCCCTTATTACTAAGGAATTCTCCTACAGGGATTGAGCACCGGAGGGAAGAATGAACGAAATTAGTATTTATTGAATGCCTGGTGTGTGTCCAACACTGTCCTGGGCCTTTTTCGTTCAATATCTCTAATCCTCACCAACAACCATATAAGATACCCAGCCTGACTCTTATGTTAAAGACTAGGAGCCAGAGTGACTGTGACTTACCCAAATGACAAACTAGTATGTTACCTTTCTGTGCTCAACACTCAAATGCTTTGGAAAAACAAGTTGCATGGATAATATATGTGAGCAAAATCAAATGCAGTGTAAATGACAAAGAGTATAAATGCCACCATAAGGGCAAGTGGTCCTCAGCATTAGTTTTTGGGACAGTTAGAGTGTATGGAATGATACACCTTCTAAAGCTGGCAGCTGCTTTTCCAAGTTGTGGCTAACGGTATTTTGTGCCCCATTGTCCCATCTGATATTTTTACCCCGTAGGAAAGCTTAAAATTTGAAAATTGAAATAAAATTTCCTGTTTTTTATTTTTTTAAATTTGACATTGAAAAATACAAATATTAAAAGCATTTTGAACCCCAAACTAAATAAATCTGCTGGCTGAATTTGAATAGGTAGCACAGTCAGAGACACTGCCCTGTCAATAGCAGTCTGCCTGCCCCCAAAGCCTGTTTCTCTGTGACATCCCTGCTGTCTGCTGGCTTGATAGAAATTCTATGGGAAATTCCCCGTTGGTATTTATTTTAGCATTTGCTCAAGCTGGTAGCTAGTATTTCATCCCTTGGGGAGGAAATATAGACTTCTCTGTCTAACGTAGCTCACTGCGCTCAGTCTATTAGGGACTAGGGGCAACTGTCAGGGGAAGGGTGTCTAACTGGATCACTTGTTCAGTCCCCTGGACCCTCAGCACCAGGACGAAGGTCTCCGCACTGGCAAGATGCTGCCTACCTGGCTGTCAAGAAGCAGGGGCAGCAATCAATACCTCTGTAATTACTCAGCCTCCTCTTTGGCATAGCTAAGAAGGTAATGCCATTGTGCACTAGTTCTGCAAAGAGAGTGTTTCTAAATTCTCTGTATCCTTCTTTACATATTTATTAGAGCCCTTTGGACTGATCCGTGCTAACCACCTGCAAGTGAGGAGCAGAGTAAGCCGCTCTGTTACCTCTTCTCCCCAGATGATCAAGGCATCAGTGGAGATTGGTTACATCTAGATGAAATAAATGCTGGCTGCTGATGCTTCCAATTTTGCAGCGCTCCTCCGTGTCACTGGTGGAGGCTTGTCCAAGATTGAGATATTTGCAAACTGTCATCTTTCATAAATATCTGCCTTGAGTGACACCCTCCCTGCGACGCTTCTCTTTGAAATGCACCTGGCTGGCTGCTAGCCTGAGGAATGTCATTGCTGGTGATAGGTGACAAACAAAGGGCTGCCTCTCCCTCTCCCTTCCCACCTCTCTGCTCCCACTACTCTGCACAGACTTTATCCTTCTTTAGCCTTCCCTCTTCCTTGCCTTTCCACCCCCCATTCTTGGAAAAGGTCCGGGCTTCGGCTCCAAAACCCTCAAGACAGCAAATTTGTCACAGGTAATATGTCTCGACTCCAAAATACACTTTGATTGAATTTGCCAAAATGATAGTGAATGAAAACACCCAAGAGTTTTTCAAGCTTTTCCAATAAATTTAAACTTCTCTTAACACACAATCCTTTAGCCGGGTGTGGAGGTGCGGGTCTTTAATCCCAGTGACTTGGGAGGCTGAGGCAGGAGAATCCCTGGGCAGAACAGAGGCACCCTGGGTAACTTCGTGAAACTCTGTCTCATGAAAAAAATAAATAAAAAGGAAAACGTGGGCTGAGGTGCAGCTCAGTGGTGGAGCGCTTGCAGAGCATGCATGAAGCTGTGGCTTCAACTTCCTCGAACCATAAAAACAGAGCAAACCGAAACAAAACGTAATTCTCTAAAATCTGCAGGGGGATCTCATAATGTTAATACACCTATTGTTGTTGATGACATTAGGTGCTGTCAAGTCTGGTCCAACTCACAGTGACCGTATGTACAGCAGAATGAAACACTTTTCATGAAGCATTTTCTCTGCTATTCATATGGTTTTTGATTGCTAATTGTTTCTTGATTGTCTTGGGAATGGACTGCCAGGTCCTTCTCCCATTTTTGCAGTGCTGGGGATCAAACCCAGGGCCTCAGAGAGCACAGAGAAGCACTCTGCCAACTGAGCTAAACTCCAGCCAATATGCTTATAGGGGCAGCTACTATCTTTTTAAATTACCTTTTGTCCCTACCTCCAACTGGAAGGGAAATAGCATATTCTAATGACAAAGTTAGTAACAATACTCATTATCTTTTCCATAGCTTGTGTTTATTTTTTTTTAGGATTGATATAAAAGCCCCTTGAAGTAACCGATACTGCCACTGCATAAGCGAATCAATATGCTTGCACATAAAGGTTGGGATTAATATAAGTACTGAGATATCAAATTCAAATCTCCAACTGGAAGGGGATGTCTACATTACCTGGAATCACCCCTTATTAGAAATGAATACATAGAGATTACAGAGAACTCAAACATTCTTCATTCCTCTTGTATCTGATCGTGTTTCCCATGCATAAATTATGTGGAAGAGGGGCTTGATAATTTAATGTAGGATTATTCATTATATACTCGGAGAAATTTTAATCCCTAGGATTAAGAGAAATTCTAATATTCGGTAGAATCTTGTCTATTTTTAATACTCACAAATAGTACAATTTAGCACATATAATCTTTAATAACCTTATTGCTGCTGCAAAAGTCTGCATTGTTTCAATCCATTATCAGCTGGGAATTATTGTAAATCTAGTGCTAAATGAATACACTGTCCCTGTAGGGGAAAGCAGAATGGCAAGGTTCTATTATAAAAACAAAACATAGTTTTGGTCAGTGTACCGAAGACCAGTGCCTCACTGTTTCTGATTTCCATTGCGAAGCTGGGCCCAAAACAATGTGACCAATGTGATGTAGTGTAAGGTAATGTGATTTCAGGTATTATTACACTACACTGCCCTCCTACATAATAATATGTATTATAATTTGCAATGATGTATATTACACACCTCAGAAGTGTTTATTATACACACTGCTGGCTTGACTTTCACCAGAACTTTTCCACCTGCTACATAAGAACTTTAGTAGTTTTGGAATGTGATTGGCATGCAGTTTACATGAGCCTACATGTTTCCCTACATGTCTGTCAGCTTGTTGTACTGGGAGGGCTTGCGTATTGCTGTGATGCTGAAAGCTATGCTACTGGGCCACCCATGGTGAACAGGTTTCAGCTGAGCTTCCAGAGTAAGACAGATTAGGGAGAAGGACCCGGCAGCCCACTCTCAAAAAAATGAGCCATTGAAAAATCTGTGAATAGCAGAGAAGCACTGGTATAATGTTGGGCATGGTGCAGTGTCTGGGGATGTTTCATTCTGCTGTACATAGGGTCTCTATGAGTAGGATTCGACTCAATGGCAACAACAATGTAAGCCTTACAATATGGATTTTAAAGTTTATTCTATTTTAAACATCATTTATTCTATATGATTATATATTTAGTTTGTGGGATATGTCATATTTTAATTACATTTTTAATACATATTAGGCAGTGATGGGTTTAGAGTCAGCAACTGACAGAAACATAAGGAATCTTTCATGTGATATGAAAAAATATAATTTAACCATGCTATCTAGATAAAAATTGTGAATATCACTGGAGAAGAAGAGTTTAGAAATTTAATAGTTTTCATATATCTCCTTGCTTTTAGAAATGTTTATCATACTCAATTAAATTTTCCATATTAAAAGTTAATTTCCTTTCTGCTCATTACATCCACACCACATAGAGCAGAAATGAGACCCCCAAGTATTCAGTTACGTTCATGGGCAGAGTTTGGAGTTTCTGGAGTTTCAATCATATACCAACCACGGAACAATTTTAAATATTTTCATAAATTTGACCTTATATTTCTTCACCATCATTTTGCATGGAAAGGAAGCCTACAATTTCCATTTTGCAGGTGGTTAAACTTGACTGGAGCAGATTTAAGAAACTTGTCTTCAAAGGCCAAGGTGAACTTGTCTGTCTGGCAGGGGAGGTGGCACCTGGCCTGGTTCTTGTGGCCACATCTCTCTCTGTGTACATTCCCACATTACTTTTGCCTTTTATTCCCCCCCTAGGTTTGTGGCCATAATTACTATGCTAACCCAGTATAGCACAACATTCCGCATCTCTAGCAACTGTAAACCTTAGAGATGTAAGTTTGTTTGTTTTTCTACTTATTTTACTGTGAATTAAATTTGAGACTTTCTGAACCCTGCGTCATTTTTCTCTCTTCAGGATCTCGTTCTTGAGACTTTTGAGGGATCTTGAAGACGAGCTCTTGCTAAATGCCTAAGGATGCAGGACATATACATGATCTGTTCACTATATCCTATAGCTCAGCTACTGGCAATTCTTCCCAGCATTCATGATCAAAGTTGTAGGGCAGCTTATCAAAAATATCAGAAAAATATTTTAAAATTAGATTGCTCCTGAAATCATTCCAACTCTAACATCTATCTATAACCTATCTATAAAACGTATACTTACAATATCCTTAATTAATCCTTTAATAAAACTTGCATTAATGTATTTCTCAAAGCATTTTCCAAAGATTTGGCTCAGTTTTTTTTTTTTTTAAGTACTGATTTGAGTTTCCAGTAGAAGTTCGTATACTTAAAGTGTTTCATCTCCATTTATTTTCCTGGCTTGGAAGCAATAATAAATTCTAAAAGAGGGTGGGCACACTTCTCTTTCTATAGCAAATCAATAAGAAAGCTGTTAAAAAGATCTTTTTATTTCTTTAATCCTGAGATTTGTTCTCTTATGCCTGTCTTTATATTATGTTATTATTGCTGGGTTCCATTGAGTTGGGTTTGACTCATAGCGACCCTCATAGGGTTTTCAATGGCTGATTGTTGGAAGGGGCACATGTCAACCAGATGACTAATTTCCACCAATGAGCAGGCTGTTAGGGGAAAAATTGCCCAAGGGTATAACTCCTCTGCCATCATATGCCTTCCTAAATCATTAGTACAATGTTTTGAGGGTCTGATCTGAATAAGAGAAGACACCCAATGAACTCTACATTTCTTTCTCGTTTTGTGTTTTCAGACGTGACTGCCTTCACACTGCTGCATTATTCCATTTTTTTCTACTAATGTAAACCGTCAATATACCCTGTTTTGCTTTCTAACCCTCGCCTTCCCGTGCCCTGTGTATTGGTCTTGGCTTTCGTGTGCATGGGCCACTGCACCTGGGCTAGCTCATGTCTGTGTTCAAAAGCATCCATTCCTGGCTTTCCTGAGCGGGGTGATGGGCCTCTAGTTTGACTCTGTGTACTTGGAGGCACTTGCAGATCTTGACACAAGTTCCTAGACACACTGAAGCAGACATACTCAGTGACATGTGGAGATAACATTTCTCCTCCAACCTAATCAAACTTAAAGGATTGACTAGGACTCAAATTCCACAGCACGGGCAGAACTTCTGACTCTTAGAACACGAAGGCACTGCTCTTTCACACAAAAACTGGAACGGGTCTCCAGAAAGTTAAATCCCAATCCAGCAGTCCATGCATCACCATCATTAGCCTTGAACCTGTGTTTCTTGTTTCCTTTGTATTTTTTTTATTGCTGGGCTATTTTCTCACTTGTGATGAAAATAAACATAAAAACAAGGAATACAGATATTATGTAATATTTTTCTAATGTTTTCAATTAAGCAGCAGCTGCTGTTACCAAGCTGTCATCCTGTTGCTATGGGTTTTGCGCGTGCCAGCGCAGGGTGGTTACTTCGACACGCTCATCCTGTTGCTGGGCTATGACAGACTCGCAGTCAATATCATTAATCTGATCGCCTCTGCGAGCAGCGCCACCTTTTCTGTTAAATCCACACGTGGCTGAGAGATCAAGGTCGTGTCTGGTGCTAGATGAGAGTCCTACACATCAGAGGGGACCAAGAGGACAAAGAAGGCAAAGGTTAAACGTCTAGTGGGAATTTGAGACCTACCGGATTGGTTATGCTTCCTCAGTTTCCCCACTATAACTGCGCACAGCCTAGTCAAGAAGTTCCTAAGGTAAAGGGAGCGGCAGTCCCTCAGCACACAATGCATGCAATCAGGTGCTTTTGCTCCACCCTACAGCGATGCCCCACCCAGAGGACAGGTGAGCAAAATCACCATCAGCCAGGCGTCTTAGAAGGTGAAATTTTGATTGCTGGGTGGTGGGCGCATGCCTGTCATCCCAGCAACTCAGGAGGAGGGGGCAGGAGGATCGCAAGTTTGAGGCCAGAGGCAGCCAGTGCAATTTAGAGAGACCTTGACCCAAAATAAAAAACCAAATGAAAAAAACAGGCTGGTGGCGAAGCTCAGTGGCAAAGAGAGCATTTGCAAAATCCATGCAAGGCCCTCGGTGGTACTTTCAAGAACTAGAAGAAAACAAAAGAAAGAAAAGAAGCTTAAATTTTGATTATGAAAGTAACACAGTAGGGAAATAGGATACGTGTCAGGGGGGCACAGGTGAAGAGAAATCAGTGACCTTAAAAAACATTCTAAGGACTTTTACTGGAATATAATGCAAAAGTGTAGATGAAGCTATGAGACACGGAGGCGATCCACAGAGACCTCCACTTCCTTTAGCAAGGACTTCCAAAGCCCCTGGGCGGACAGAGAGAGGACAGTGTTTGAAACATCAATGGGACGCAATGAGAGCAGAGTCTCCCCGCTGAGGGAAGGCAGACGGCTTCACACTGAGAACTCGCACCCGATTGCACCTACATACATCACAATCAGATTTCAGACATCAAGGTTCAGGATGGAATGTTCTAAGGAGGAACATACAAACGGATATACATGCATGTGTATAGGCATACGGGTTGGGGTTTAGCTCAGTTGGTAGAGTGCTGCTCTGCACTCTCTGAGGCCCTGGGTTCGATCCCCAAGTCAAAAGGACCTGGCAGCCCACTCCTGAAACAATCCCAAAACAATCAGCTGTAAAGAACCTTTGAAGAGCAGAGAAGCTGACATAGTGTCAGGCATGGTGCAGTGTCAGGGAGGGTTTTGTTCTGTTGTACATAGAGTTGCTATGAGTTGGACCCGACTCGACAGCACCTCACAACAACAACATACATGCATGCAACCATGTCCTCTCACATACAACAGATAATTCACAGAGGAAGAGGAAGCTACTCTCCACACCTGGCTTTTTTGACAAGACAAGCAGAGAACGAGTCTGAGTCATCCGTGTGCCACTATGGGACTCAGCTGAATACCTCTCATGTTGTTGTTGTTAGGTGCTGTCAAGTCGAGTCGAGTCCAACTCATAGCGACCCTCATAGGGTTTTCAATGGGGGACTGCTTTGGGATTGCCTTGGGAGTGGGTTGCCACATCCTTCTCCCATTTTGCAGTGCTGGGAATCAAACTCAGGACCTCAGAGACTGCAGAGCAGCGCTCTACCAACCGAGCTAAATCCCAGCCCTACCTCTCATCCAGCAGGGGATAAATCCTGTTTATTGTAAGAAACTGACATAAACGTACAAGGCTGAAGCTCTGAAGACATCTGCCATGGATCTGCAGTTCAAAGGGAAGACACTACCCTTGCGGGGAGGAAGCCGGGGTATTGGGTTCAGCCTTCCCATAAAATAGCTGTGTGACTTGGGACAAATTCCTGAACATACCTGGCTTTCTTCCTGTTTTCTTGTCTGTGGAGGCAGGAGTTGAATCTGAGGCTCCCTGAAGCCCATTCCTGCTTTATCATCCCATCTCCATGAAGCTTGTCTGCTCCTCCAACTTACTTTTCACAAAACGTAACCACGTGCAGGGCCGCTGGGTGTGGCTGGCAAGCTTCCATCGGATTTCAGTGCATTTTCTAATTTCTCGCACTTGCCTGTCTAATCTCTGCTGTTCCTGGCTGGCTCTTGTTAGGTGGGCGTCAACCTGTTCCTGCGTGATTCTCTGTTGAAAATGTCTCTAACTCAGGTAACATGAGTATTTCTCCACTGGCAGGAGATTTCTATAAAAATGTCAGCTTCCAGTCCAAGTGTTGCTCCCAAGACCTGGGTACGCACGGCGGGAGGCCACTCCACGTGTTCTAACCTGTGTGCGGGGGACCTTCCTCCCCCGTGGCTGCCTCTCCACTCGTTTATGTTTTCAGGTACGCAGCTGTGATGGCAACTGTCTTCTGAGGGTCATATTTCATGCTGCTGTGATACTGTAGAAACAGAGAAGGTGACTGAATGATTGCTTACCGAGCATCATTTCTGAGCCATACACTTTCATAAGGAAACTTCCTGGCGGTTCTGGGTGGTGTGATTTTTTTTCTTTACAGGTGTTGAAATTAAAGGTCAGAATACTCGTCATCTGTCGAGTCCGAATCTTTACTCCATCCTGTGTCTTTAGAGCTACAAAATTGCACGCCAATAATTCCCAGTAGTGGAAAACCAATTTTTTCGCACCTAAAAGTAAAATATTTTGGAAAGATCAAAACTCTATACTTTAATAAAAACAATGTCCTTTTGTATGGTTTCTTACTGTTGACTACAGTTCATTTTGAATATGACTTCAAAAGGCATTTTGACCAATGTCAAGATGTTATTTACCCTAACAAGATAAAGCATTACTTTTTGCGATCAGATCAGCCCAAACTTTCTTCTGGAGAGCCAAAATCAGATGAAGTTCCTGTAGAAAATGTGTTTTGGGCAATTCATGCCTTTGTCTGTAGTTTTTTTATTTTCTGAATGATTGCTTGATTTTGGGATCCAATCCTCATTTTTGTGTTTTAGAAGCTATTGAAATAATGTGCTTACATGTTTCTGCTTCAAATTTCTTAACTATAGACCACATTTCATTAACACAGTGGATTGTAAGTGCTTTTTGGTTTAGAATTGACCATTGTCTTATGACATTTTGATAAGCGATGATGCTATTTTTTGGCTGATTAATGTATCTCAGGCATTTAACACAGGCCAGAAGAAGGTTATTAAACTTAGCACCCAACATCCTCCAAGAAGATGATCTTAGATTTTTGTCGGTGTTGGTAAAAAAGAAGTACAAACAGGCCAAGTTAAATTTCTTAGCTGTGGCGAGACATTAAAAGAGGTTTTTGAAGTTACCTCACCTTTAATAAAATGAAGTCATCTTATATATTAATATATTAATATTACAGTTGGGTTTAAACTCATAGAGACCGAGCTTTACTTAATAGTTAAACAAATTGAATCTCAGATTTTATGAGTGATAAAATGACAATAAAAGGAGTCTGGTCAGTAAAGATAATAACTTGATTCAGTCCTTTGGATGTAAGTGTTTAAGGTTTCCATGATAAAACTGTAATTTTATACCCCAAAGTGTGTTAATAAGATTAAATGAGGTAATAGGCAAAGTGCACTGACAATCAATGCCCAGAGGACCACAGTAATAGAAGTAATTTATAATGTATCAGCATTAAAATCTTTAATGTTATCTCAATTCGGGGCAGGCACCACATCTGGGGGTTCAGATTACATATGTCCCCTTGCCTCCCCCCACTATGGGCATAAGTGTTAACCTAAAATAATTAAGAAAATGGTTTTCAGAGTGCAGAACCCTTTCACAATTATGGACAGAATGACAATCCTATTAACTGTTTCCACTCTGATTCTTTTATGTTGAACTTATTCCAAAGTTTATAAGCAAGGATTTCTAAAAATAATCCTGAGACTCGTTTTTACGCACACTTGGTCTTCCATATTCTGAACAAAACCAATCCCTGATTTTCAAATTATACAAAGGAATATTTTTCAAAGAAGGACCAGCTCTTGACTAGACAAGAAGTTTATTTTGTAAAATCCTAGTTCTGTAGTTTTATAGCGCACAAATGAATCCAACACATTTTATCTTCCTTGACCGTCCTAAAAAGAATGTGTTTCTAATGATCAAAAGGTAAACATTTATTGGGTAGACCTTACTTGTTGTTGTTTTTAGGTGCCATTGAATCAAGTCCAACTCATAGACACCCTCACAGGGTTTTCAATGGCTGATTGTTTTGGGATTGCTTTGAGAGTGGACTGCCATGTGCTTCTCCTGTGGACTTTACTTACTGTAACTTAAATCTGCGATAGACCCAGGTGTATTTCAGGTGATAATAAACTTGCATGATTGCAGACAAAAAGAAGGCCACATTTACAGAGCTAATCTGTAATGCACACGGGACAATACTTTTCTGCTTGTTTTTTGTTTTAAACGTTTAGTACATTTATTAATAATGTGGGAAAATTTGAGGTTCAGCTTCAATACTTTCATCTTGGTTTCATCTCCTTTACTCTAAAATCCATGGAACATAACACCTGGCTGTTCTGGGGTATTCAAACTCACTATAATCATGACTCTGATCATCAGAGAAACTTATACTTACTGACTTGACTATGAAGCCAACTTCATGTATTTATGTTTTTTGCTGTACTTAGGGGTTGAGCCTAGGGCCTTACACATGCCTCACAAGTACAGTAGCACTGAGCTATACTCCCAGTCCATTTTTAGTTTTTTTATCTTGAGACAGGGTCTCACTAAGTTGCACAGGCTGCCTCTTGCCTCCAACATGCAGTACTCCTGCCTCGGCCTCCCGAGTCACTGGGATGACAGGCATGAACCCCCGCACCCTGCCGAAGCCAACTTCAAATGACAGTCCCTAGTTTAACTTCATAATCCCTGCATCATGATGCGTCTGTTACATGAGAGAAAACCAAAAGAAAGAGCAGGGGACATTACTACTTCAAGGTCCCGTGAGCAGTGTGCGGGGAGCTTTGGGGAGTGACACTGTCTGCCTTTAGAGCTGATGTTTCTGAATCCGCCCACCCCAGCACACACGGAGATGCCAGCCTTAGTACAAAATACGAAGCATCTTGGAATACTGGTTTACCCGCTGTGTACCCGCGAGGGTTGAAGTGTGTGTGGAGGAAGTGAAGTGTGTGATTAGTTACAGAATTCCTCCAGGAACAGATTCTCGCAGCCTGTGGGACTCCACGTCTGGACACCATTCTTTCTCTTCCAAAGGAACTTCATCTTCAGGTGCTGATCATGACTCAGAGGGACGTAGGAATCCAGACAGGTCTGCCCACCAGTCTTCCTCTGACCTTAGTAGACCTCACAGGCACCTCACTATGTCCCCTGTCCGAAGAGGGAAAAGTCCTGCTCCTGTGTCCCTGGAGGCTGACTTTCTGGCTGGAGTGCTTTCCTGGAACTTCACTTACAATGCCTGCAGTTTCGCGTGCTCACGCCACACCCTGTCCTCTGGAGGGCTGGGATTCAGCTCTTGGGCCTGTGGGCTCAGAAGTCACCAACTGAGGCCAAATGTTTTGACTTGCTGCTTTAGATTGCTTGCATGAATGTGTGCACCTTCTCTGCGGAGATGGAAATAGTAATAATTGCTTTCATTTCTGACTTGATTATATTTCTTGTTTTGTGTC
Source organism: Pedetes capensis (assembly GCA_007922755.1). Taxonomy (NCBI): domain Eukaryota; kingdom Metazoa; phylum Chordata; class Mammalia; order Rodentia; family Pedetidae; genus Pedetes; species Pedetes capensis. The sequence continues at coordinate 16,021 of VMDO01031120.1, forward strand.
CTTCTGGTCTACGTGGACTTTCTGGTCTGGATGGAATTTTCTCCTTCATCTATGTTGTTGTTGGTAGGTGCTGTTGAATCAGGTCTGACTCATAGCGACCCTATGTACAACAGAACAAAACATTACCCAACGCTATGCCATGTACACCATCTTCTAATGTTTGAGCCCAATGCTGTAGCCACTGTGTTCTCATTTTGAGTTGGGCCACAGCAGCAAAAGGAGTTTCCAGGGACTTTACTCCATTTCTGTCATTAAAGTAGACTCTACTTTGAGGGGCAACTCTTCCCCAGTCATTTTTTGAATGCCTTCCAGCCTGGGGGGAGGCTCATTTTCTGGCACTATATTTGATGGTGCTCCTCTGCTATTTATAGAATTTTCAAAGCCTAATATTTTTTAGGAGTGGACTACCGGGTCCTTCTCCCTAGTCTGTCTTAGTCGGGAAGCTCAGCTGAAACCTGTCCACCATGGGTGGCCCTGCTGGTATCTGAGATGCCGGTGGCACAGCTTTCAGCATCACAGCAACACGCAAGCCCCCACAGCACAGCAAGCTGACAGGCGTCTGTGTGTTAACAAACTAGTGTCTCAGAGTGAAAAGGAGGCAGAGCTTTGCCAAGTTTGAGTTGAAACATCCATGCTGCAGTTTATTTCCTATTCTACTCTGTAGGCCACTTGTGAACTGGACTTTAGCTCAGATTCTCTGAATTAATAGACTATGTAAATTCTCTTGTAAAAGCCAAGAGAATACAGTCTGGAAACGCATGGATTTTTTGATCTCGTATCCATCTGGCACCTCTGATTATGGTTGTGTAGACAGATTGATATTGTACAACATGAATGCCTGTCCTTCACGTAGACTCTTTGATGAATGGTACTTCTCAGACCTGGGCAGGGCAAAGCCTGCCCAGCGGCACGTGGTGGTCCAGTTGGCTATTGCCCAGTGTCTAGTTAAACTATAGCGGTAGTTTTTTCTAGGGAAGTTTTGAAGGGCACTCCACCTCCTGATTGGGCTTCACATTTTGACCCCCTGGTACCAGTGCTTGCTTAAACTCCCCCTGAATTTTTTAAACCTTCTGGACATTCCTCATGGCCTAGATCTATTTTCTCATATTTATACCTGCTTCATCTAGGTTGGTTCTGGTTTCTTCCAGGCCAACCATACTGTGGTGCCAGCTTGCCTTATTCTTAAGCCTGTTTCCTCTGGTGACACCCACATGAATTATCTAACAAATCCAGCCACCGGGGTTAGCAACCAACAGATCATTTTATGTCACCATAAAGACAATAATGTTATCACTGAAATAACTCTGAATTAGAAGAGGAGATCAAAGATTTCCTAGATCTAAGAGCACACTGTGCACTCAAAACTGTAACAAGTTGAGAAGCAACATTGTTTAAGAACAATGTTGCAAAATAGAATCTTTTCGTCACTCCCCCACACTGGCAAGTCTACCTCCTGTGGTAGATAGAACAGTTCCTGATTGTGGCTTTCCTTTCCCCCATTTTGTTTTTATTCTTTGGTATCACTCCACACCCAGCAATCTGATTTATTAAATGCCTTGCCCACATATTTAGAAATAGTGTTTTGCACTTCCTACAAATATCATCTGCACTCCAATTGCGTAGTTGCGCTTCATATCCTTGCTGATTGGCATGTCTATACCTCGGTACAAGCCTGCAGTGGTAGCCCAGCGGCATCCAATCCCGTCAGATCTCGGAAGCTAAGCAGGGTCAGGCCTGGTTAGTACCTGGATGGGAGACCTCCTGGGAACACCAGAAGCTGTAGGCTTGGGAGAAGGACCTGGCAACCCCCTCCCAAAAATCAATCTGCCATTGAAAACCCTCTGAACAGCAGAGAAGCACTGACAATAGTGTTTCCCCTGTTGTACAAAGGGTCGCTATGAGTCGGATACCGACTCGACGGCACCTAACAACAACAACAACAATACCTTGGTACAACACAACTCTTCGTGTGTCTCTTCAGGTGTCTCAAACTAGCTAAGGAAGAACAATAGTCTTATCTTCCTGGAGCCTCTAAATGTAAAAATAGCCTGGCTGTTTTATTGCACCAGGCTCTTACGCCCAGGTATATCAGGGGAGCAGAGAAAGTGGACTGCCACTTCCTCCGCTGCTTCAAAGGGAGCAAGGAGTCATAGATTAAAGAGAGTGTCTGCACTCAGCTTTCCCCAGGCAGGGTTCAAACTCGCTCACTGAGAGCCTTATCAGCCTGGAAGGGGATGGCAGAAGATAAACTTTAAAAACAAATGCCACAACCGTCCGATTAGCGATTGGCGCCTCTGCCTACTGCTCCGTGTCTGGCCAGCAACGTGTTAAGTGAATTGAAACCCGATCGTACGGAGCCAGTCACAACCTGGTTATCAGTGGCAGTAAATGGAAGATAATAGCCTCGCCGCAGAGTTATGAAATGGCTGTCTTTGAGCTGCCAAAGTGTTTAGTCTCTCTTTTATTATATTCACAGCAGCAATCCAGTATGTCCTGACTTCTGTCATCTGTATGTAATGCTTATCAACTCTCTGTCAGTGATTCACCCTCTTGTCAGGCACAATTAATCCTCCAAGTGCCAAGGTTACGGCTGCAGCAATATTATGACTGGAAATCAAACACGAAAGGGGCAGGGCATCACAGCCAGCGATCTGGGGGCTGACGTCAGAGGAAAGAGCAGCGCTGTTGATAAAAAGAGAGCAGGAGGCAGGGTTTTGTTCTCTGTGCCCGGGGCAAGGCTGGCACGGCTCGGGTGAAGTGGGCAGAGCAGGCGATTCCTGGAGACGCTTTACTAATTCATGGCCAGGGCGTGTGTGTCGCTGTGCCCGGGGCTCTCTCTCAACATTTGCATTTTACATCTCCCTTTACGGGGGCTTCAGACGAGGTCGTGCAGGCATAAGCTTGGTGCAGAAAGTTGAGCAGAACCAGGCTGGCACTGCTCTGCTCACCTCTCTCCGTGCTAGAGCTCGACTTAGACCTGAGACCAGCTCTAAAGGCTCTGACACCACCACGGAGAAGGCAGCCAGGGTGTATCAGGACAAAGTGGCATTTTCGGAGCTGGATGGTTGTTGTTAGGTGCCATCTTGTCAGGTCTGACTCACAGTGATCAAATGTACAACAGAATGAGACATTACCCATGCACATGTTCTTTTTATGTTTGAGTCCAATGTTGCAGGCACTATGTTTCTTCTCATTTTGAGTTATGCCACATCAGCAAAAGGAGGTCCCAGGGACTTTGCTCCATGCCCATCATTAAGGTCGACTCTACTTTGAAGAGGCAACTCTTCCCCAGTCATTTCTTGAGTGCCTTCGAGCCTGGGGGCTCATTTCCAGCACTGTTTTGACAGTGCTTGTCTGCTATTCATAGGGTTTTCAGTGGCTGATTGTTTTGGGAGTGGGCTGCCCTATCAGGTCCTTCTCCCTCGTCATAGTCAGAAAGCTCAGATGAAACCTGTCTACCATGTATGGCCCTGCTGGCATCTGAAATACTGGTGGCATAGCTTTCAGCCTCACAGCAACATGCCAGCCCCCACAGCCCAACAAGCTAAGGGACAAGTATGGGCAATTCAGAGGTAGGGACACATTTTACGCCCAGCAATCATAGATTCTTTACAAATGATCAGATTTGAGACTACAGATACTCCCTTGATACTATTTATACTTTACAACAAATAATTTCTCCAAGGTATGTTATGTAATCAGTGCTTTGCATTATTTCAGAAAGCATTTAGGATGAGTGATGGAATAGGTGGTCTTCTATAGCAGGTCATCCCAGTTCAGCCAAGACACCCCAGTTTAGCTTGCTGTCCAGAAGTAGTTATTAACAAGGCCCCCCTCTTTCTCAAAATGTGACAATTTGCATGATGAATTAATGTCTTCCCTCCTTAAAGGAAGACATAACATGAGTCAAGATACCACGCATAAGGAAGAGACAGAGGAAGGGTGCCTTGAATTTCCGCTGCTGTTGTTGCCAATCTTATTACTGATCTCTCAGAAACAAAAGATAGCTACCAAAGCTGTGTACAGCCTACAAACCAAATCTTTACAAGCTTGCCAACATATAATGTTTGTTAGTTACATTCACCGAACACAGTAAAATTGGTAAAACCTAAAAGAAAAAGTTTAATCAATTTCCCATCCACTTAGAAATTAAAAGTATTCTTTAATAAAAATTAATGAATGGAAAATAGTAGAACTCAATATATCATTTAGAAAATAATGTGAATAAATAAATTTTTAAAAAGAGGGATTCAGCTCCACCTATATTTACAGTAAATTTCACTTCCTAAAATCTTTCATTAGTAAGCAGAATGAATAAACAAGCAAACCAAGAATTTTATTTAAAAAATTTTACTGAGAGCAACTAGATGTCTAAAAAAGCAAGAGAAAATATATTATGTATAATAAAATATAATATATAATATGGGATATATGTGAGATATGAA
>VMDO01031121.1:0-20481 GCA_007922755.1 Pedetes capensis
TTACCTGTAAGCACAGGAATTTGCAGAAGGGCACAGTGGTCACTCTGTGATAGGTCCTGGCCCACAGGCACCTTTAGAAGGGCCCTGCACCCCCCGCTGCATCTACTATCCCTAAGAATCACAGAGAAACACTGCCAGATACAGTGCTCAGGAATGAGTCCCCCAGGCTGGGAGGCATTCAAGAAACCACTGGGGAAGTAGAGTCGACCCTAGTGATGGGAATGGAGTGAAGCCCCTGGGACCTCCTTTGGCGGCTGTGGCACAGCTCGAAATGAGAACAGGAGTGTCTCGCTGTGCCCCGACCTTCCCCACGTGAAACGCTCGCTCAGACCCACTCTGACACGTCCCAGAGGCTCAGACACGCCGGGAGGCAGCAGAGTCTTCTTGCCCTGCCACACCCTGCCACGCACGGGCAGCCTCCACCAGACACGCAGGTGCGCGATGCTGCTCTGGGGTCAGGCAGGGCTCCGGCTTCCGCCAGAGCCCGAGTGCCCACGGCCACCTCACCCTTCCGGATGGATTGATGGGGCCACGGGGAGCAGGTGGTGATGAATGAATGAGCCGGGCGATCGGAGCACTGCTCTGCCCTCCACTCACCGGCTAGGTCTCCCTTGGGAGGCTGCGGGACCGCAGGGCTGGGGAAGAGGGCAGGCGAAGTGGCTTGCGTAATTAATTAGTCCTAATTGAGATATCTCTGCAAATATCCCTTTATTGAAGGACAGGAGTCCTCTACTTTGTCGCCTCTGTTTGTCTCCAGCCCTGGGGTATGGCAGAGACGACAAGGAAAGAAAGACGACTCCAAAGAGGGGTGCGTGTCTCGCCCCTCGGCTGTGCTTCTGATAATGCCACCGCACCGCTGCCCCGAGGGACAGGCGGGGAGGCTCAGAGACACACGGAGACCCAGAGGGACAGAGAAACACAGGCAGAGAGAGACAGGGACGCTGGAATAGAGAGCGGGAGCCCAGAGGACAGGCAGAGGGGACCTGGGACCAGGGAAGGCAGAGTAGAGGCGGAGGCAGAGACAGACAGCAACAGGGAGGATCGGAAGGGAGACAGATGGACCCGTGGCTGGGCACACGACTGTCCCTCTGCCTTTTCCAGCCTCGCTCGCTGGCTTGCCTGGCCTCCCCATCTGGGGGGGGGGGTCACCCGTCACCCACCCGCCCCCGCGGCGACAATCGAGCCTGATTCCTCTTTGGCCCTCGCCACTCTCTTCTTGCCTCTCCCTCCCCCAGTCTCCCCCGCAATCATCTCCCTTGTTCAAAATGAGCCACTGCAGCTGTGGCCAGAGAGACAGCTGTTCCATCTCGGAACCGGTGCTGGGGTCTGGCGCCTGGGTCCTAGAGGGACCCCCCCCCCAGGGGGCAGCGGAAAAGCAGGAATGGAGGGCGGAGGGGCAGAGGGTCTCGTGGGGGGAGGAGGGGCAGAGGGTCTCGTGGGGAGATTGGGTGGCTCCCAACCCCCTTATCCCTGGGGGTCCAGGCACCTGGGACTCTCTCTGGGGTCCCCTTGGGCTTGCACTGGCCTGGCTTATCTTGTCCCACGCACCAAATCCTAATTCCCAACCCAGGTCCTGGCTCCTGAGGCCTCTCAACTCTGAGAATTCCAGTCTGTTCCCAAACCCCTTCCTCCCCTAGCCCTGAGTCTGGTATGGAAACAGCGATTCAGAATCCTAGAGAGAGACAGACAGACAGAGAGACAGACACGTAAGAGATGTAGAGGCGGGGACCTCCAGAGAGAGAGAGATGACAGAAAGACAATCAGACACCACAGATACATGGCGAGTCAAAGACAGAGGCACACAAGATGAAACAGATTCAGAGACACCGAGAGAGAGGGTGACCGACAGACAGACAGACAGACATCAGAACACAGACAGAGAGACAATCACCCACAGTCACTCAACAAACATTCATGGTGTGTCTAATGTGTATTGTGAATGCACCATGAAGGCACAGAGAAACAAAAGCAGCTCATGATCCAGGCATGGTGGCATGAGCCTCGGGCCCCAGCTACTCAGGAGGCTGAAGCAGGAGGGTCACTGATCAGAGTCCATGAGTTCAGGGCCAGCCTGGGCGACATAGCCAGAGCCCTGTTTCTTGAAAAAGAAAAAGAAAAAGAAAAAAAAAATACAACTCTGGCTAATGAGATGTTGTTGTTGTTGTTAAGTGCCGTCCAGTCGTGCCCAACTCATAGCAACTCTCATAGGGTTTTCAATGGCTTATTGTTTTGGGATTGCCTCGGGAGTGGATTGCCACTTCCTTCTCCCATTTTTGTGGTGCTGGGAATCGAACCTGGGACCTCAGAGACTGCAGAGCGGCGCTCTACCAACTGAGCTAAATCCCAGCCCAGGGCTACAATAGTAGACCAAAGTTGAATTAAAAACCAAGCATGGTGATGCCCACCTATAATCCCACCACTCAGGAGGCTGAGGCAGGAGGGTCACTCGTTCAAGGCCGGCCTGGGTTCCGTATCGAGCTCAAGGCCAGCTTGGACTACATAGTGAGATCCTGTCTCAAAAAACAAAACAAAACAAAACAATAATAGAAATAAGACAAGACAAAACAAAACTACAAACAAACAGAAAGAGCAACAACAAAAATGATCTTAAAAAATCCTTTCCCAAAGACTAGGGAGGCTGAGGCAGGAGGATCACAAGCTTGAGGCCAGAGGCAGCCTGCGCAACTCAGCAAGACCCTGGCTCAAAAGAAAAACAGGACTGTGGGCACAGCCAAGTGGTAGAGGACTTGCGATGTATGTGTGTGAGGCCCTGGGTTCAACCCCCAAGTACTGCAAAAAAAAAAAAAAAAAAGAAAAGAAAGAAAAAGAAAGAAAAGAAAAGAGAAAAGAAAAAGAAGAAAAAGAAAAGAAGAAATCCTCGTTGTTATGGACATTACTGTAGGCAGATTCAGACAAGAGAAATAAGTCAATGATACAGAGTCTCTTGTTGTTGTTGTTGTTGTTGTTATTGTTGTTAGGTGCCGTCGAGTCAAGTCCGACTCATAGCGACCCTGTGTACAGCAGATGGAAACACTTGCTGATTCTGCGCCAGGCAAATGATCTTATTTATGTTTAAGCCCATTGTTGCAGACACTGTGTCAATCCACCTGGTGGAGGGTTTTCCTCTTATGCGTCTCTTACAAGGTTTAAAATGCAATGGAGTAAAACAAAGCATAAGAGGAAATGAGGGGGCTCACGGGGCAGCTGCAAGTTCAAGTTCAAGTCCATCAAGGCCCCTTGAATATGTAATGACTCCGCTCACCTCCCCACCTTCACGTCTTTATTTTCCTTCTTTCCTTTTTTTCTTTTCTTTTCTTTCTTCTTCCCCCTCCTCCTCCTCCCTCCTCCTCCCTCCCTTCCTCCTCCTCCTCCTCCTCCTCCTCCTCCCTCCCTCCCTCCTCCTCCTCCTCCTCCTTCTTCTTTCTCCTTCTCCCTCTTTTGTAGCAATGGGGTGCTGAACCCAGGGCCTCACTCATGCTAGGCAACCACTGAGCTGAACCTCCAGCCCCCCTTTTAAAAAATTTTTTTTGAGACAGGGTCTTTCTAGGTTTCACAGGCTGCCTGACTCCCAACCTGCGATCCTCCTGCCTCAACCTCCCAAGTCGCCTGGATTACAGGCGTGCCTGCGTCCGGCTCCTCGCCTCTTCTTGATCTCGCCTTCCTCCTCTTCATACCGGCCACACCTCCTCCTCGGTATTCCTCCAACATTTCAGGAATATTCCCACCTCAGGATCTTTGCACTTGCTGTTCCTCTTACCTGTAAATCTTTCCCTCTGTATAGCCTCTCTCCCTTCCTTCAGATCTCTGCACAAATGTTACCTCCTCAAAATAACCCTCCTGTCACCGTTCACCCCCTTATTCTATTCCAGGTTCCCTTACAGAACACTTACGACCACGTAACACGGCATACGTTGATTTATACCCGCATCGCTCCCGATGCCTGCCCTCGCCTGTCAGTTCCATGAGGACAAGAGCTGTTCTGTGTTGTTCCATTTTGTTTTATGTTTGAGATGAGGGCAACCTCACTACATAGCCGAGGTTGGCCTCAAACTCGTGATCCTCCTGCCTCTGCCTCCCAAGTACCTGGAATACAGGCATGTGCCACCACACCTGACTTAAGGACAAGGATTTGTGTTTGTTGTGCTCCCTGTTATATGCTTGGCACACAGTAGGTCATCAATAAGTGTTTTGAGCTTTTTTTTTTTCCAGTACTAGAGGGGTTGAACCCAAGGCCTCACACATGGTTTTGCAATGTGCTACCACTGAGCTGCACCCTAGCCCATTATTTACTTTTTTATTTTGAGACAGTCTTGCTAAGTTACCCAGGCTGGCTGTGGCCTCCAACTTGAGATCCTCCTGCCTCAGCCTCCCACGTGGCTGGAATTACAGGCGTGCACCACCATGTTTGGCTTAAGAGTCAACAGTTTTTTGTTTTGTTTTGTTTCTTTGAGACAGAGTCTTCCTGTGTAGCCCAGGCTGGCTTGGAACTTGCTGTGTAGACCAGGTTGGCCTCAAACTCATATCGATCCTCCAGCCTCTACCTCCCAAGGGCAGGGATTACAGCCAGAGGCCACCACACCTGGCTATAAATATTTTTGTTGAATAAATGAGTGAGCAGATGGATGAATGAATGAATGAATAGAATAGAATGGGTTCTCAACCTCTGGGAGAATTCTTATCATGTAGATAACGGGGGGTTGGCAGAGTGGGGTGGGATTGGCTAACATCTGTCTGTCCGCTCCTCTCCTGTGGTCTGGGGCATGGGAGAATCACATTTCTCACCCTCTTTGAAGTTCAACATGGCGGATGACTTGTTCTAACCAAAGAACTATAAGCAAAAGCGATATATGTCACGTCTCACACAGAGCTTTGGACCTGGTGGGGGATTTGCTGCGCCTCCCGTTATTTCTGCCCTCCGCCATCTTGGTCCCTGTGTGAGTACCATGGACAGCACCAGCCCACCATGGCCAGCCGAAGACAGGCACATCACAGAAGCAAGAAATAAACCCAGGCTGCCCTCAGCTGCTGTGGGATGAAGTTGTTTGCTAACCACAGTATCTCTCAGCTTCCTGTGACTGATTTGGGACTCCCCCCACCTCCTCCCCCCAAAAAAAACTGTCAAAGAAAGATGTGTACCCTGAGTTTAGTCTTCATGGGGAAGTACTCAAAGAGTACTTTTTGTGTGTGTGTGTGGTACTTGGGGGTTGAACCCAGGGCCTTTGCATCTACTTTGCAAGTGCTCTACCACCGAGCTTCCCCCGCCCCCTTTTTTTTTTTTTTTTTTTTTTTTTTGCGGTACTAGGGGTTGAACCCAGGGCCTGGACCACTGAGCTGCACCCCCAGCCCATTTTGTAGATTTTATTATTTTCTGAGACAGGGTCTCGCTAAATTACACTGACTGTCTCTGGTCTTGAACTTGCGATCCTCTTGCCTCCGCCTCCCAAGCCGCTGGGATTACAGGCATGCGCCACCACGCCTGGCTCCCCCGCCCCTTTTTAATTGTTTGACTTTAGACAGGGTCTGTCTAAGTTGCACAGGCTGCCTCTGGCCTCAGACCTGCGATCCTCCTGCCTCTGCCTCCTGAGTCGCTGGTGTGACAGGCGTGCGCCATGGCGCCCAGCTTTCCAACAGCCTTTTGCTGATGCTCCTCAAGACTCTTCCTACGCTTCTCAGGAGCAAAAGGGTCCTCCCCAAAGAGAGTCCCCCCCCCGTCATCTCCCCTTCTGCCCCTTCAGCTCTGACGCAGGAAGGAACAGGAAAGATGGAGGAAACTCACTTCAGGCCCTGGAGTGACGGCAGCCACTGGCAGTGGGGCTGCCAACTTGTAGTCCGGGTCTGGATTTACGATCTCTAGGTGAAGAGCCATTCCGCAGAAGGCTCCTAGCCCACGGGAATGGTTTATAGCTGGGAGCTGGCCAGAGGTAGACGCGGTGGCAGCTTCCCCCCACCTCCTTTGCAGAGATGGTGGGGAAGGACAAGACGGCTAAGCTACTTCTCTGGATGAAGGAGGGAGAAGCCAAGAAGGAGCTTTTCCTAGGGCCTGGGCTCACTCCCTGCACCTCAGGTTGTTGCTGTTGCTGTTAGGTGCCGATGAGTCGCTTCTGACTCATAGCGACTCAATGTACAACAGCACGAAACACTCCCCGACCCTGTGCCATGCTCAGCACTGTGTCAGTGCTTCTCTGCTATTCGTAAGGTTTTCAATGGCTGATTGTTTTGGGAGTGGGCTGCCAGGTCCTTCTGCTTTTTGTGGTGCTGGGGATCGAACCCAGGGCCTCAGGGAGTGCAGAGGAGCACTCTACCAACTGAGCTAAACTCCAGCCTGGCTATGACAGTATGCAACACAATCCCTCCTTACTGAATACTCACTATGCACCCACGTGTTTGTTTCCATTTGAAGGGGGAACCCGAGAATCCTAATGATGGTGTGATTGCAGGCAAATATTGGCTGTAAACCTACTATGTGTCAGGCTGTAGGGGTTGGTAGCGAGCAAAACTCAGACATCGTCCCCAATTCTGTTTTTGCAGTGCTGGGGATCAAACCCAGGGCCTCACACCACTAGGCAGAGTGCTTTATCACTGAGCTCCATTTACAACCCAAAGGAGACGCTCAATTCTCCCGGACTAATAAAGACATTGAAATTTAGAGATTAAATAATTTCCCCAAGGCCACAGAGCTAGTAAATTGCAGGGGCAATAATCAAACCCAGACGCACGGTCTTTGACTCAAAAGCCGCTCCCTAACTGAGCACCTGTTACGTAAGGCACTGAGAGGGGAGCTTTCCAATCTGTTCGAGCCTGACAGGGATGAGGCACTTGGTAGTTTTGCCGATTAAATAGAATGGACAGAAGGATGAGTGAATGGGTGGGTGGATGGATGGACGCATGGAGAGAGGGGTAGATAAGATATGGATGGGTATCTGGGTGCTGTGATGTATGCCTGTCATAAAGGCGGAGGCAGGAGGATGGCGAGTTCAAGGTCACAGGGAGTCTGTGTAACTTAGCAAGACCCTGTCTGAAGATAAAAAATAAAAAGGGGGCTGGGGGGCAGCTCGGTGGTAAAGAGCATTTGCCTAGCATGCACGAGCCCCAGGTTCAACCCCTTAAGACTGGGGGAAAAAAAGGAAAGAAAGAAAAAGAAAAGAAAAAGGATAAAAGAAAAAAGGAGATGGGTGGTGGAAGATGGTTGCATAGAGGGCGGAGAGAGGACGTTGGACGATGGATAATGGATGGAGGGAAGGATTGGTGGGTGCACAGATGGAGGTCTGGACGGATGATGGATGGAAGGAGGACAGATCCATGAAAAGAGAGCTGGAGAAATGATGGATACAGCATGGATGGAGATGGAGAGAGAGGGTGGAGAGCCAGGAGAAAGGATGAAGGGATGGATGTGTGGATGGATGGCAGGATGGGCGTCCGGGGGGATGAGTGGAGGCGTGGCTACAAAGACGGATGGGGAGGTGGCTTAGGGAATGGGCAGCAGGTGGGTGGAAGGGTGAATGGATGGGGACAGAAAGGGGGGATGCATGTAATGCCAGGTGGAAGGCAGGTGGACGGAGAGCTGGATGGACAGACGGATGGACGGGATCTGGATAGAGGGCCTCTGTTATGCACGGCAGCTCTGTGAGGTGGGGATTATGATTCTCGGTTTATAAATGAGGGGCTCCAGATCGGGGTGGTGCAGCCAGTGCCGGGCATGGGGAACCCAGATTCTTTTTATTAATTAATTTATTTTTTCTCTTTTTGGTACTAGGGTTGAATCCAGGGCCTTCCGCTTGCATGCTTTGCAAGTGCTGGACCACTGAGCTGCACCCTCAGCCCATTTTTTACTTTTTGAGACAGGGTCTTGCTAAATTACGCAGACTGCCTCTGGTCTCCAACCTGCAATCCTCCTGCTTCTGCCTCCCGAGCCGCTGGGATTACAGGTGTGCGCCACCGCGCCCGGCAGGAAACCTAGATTCTAATACAGGTTTATCACATTCCCGAGACCTTTTTTTGGGGGGAGTGGGGGAGTAGGTCGTTGAGGCAGGGTCTTGCTGTGTAGCCCAGGCTGGCCTTGAACTCTTGGTCCTCCAGCCTCAACCTCCCAAGTGCCAGGATCACAGGCGTGAGCTACCCGGTTGGGCTCCAAGACCCTTTCTCCAGCACCGCCGTGGCACAGTCCCCTCCCAGGTGCCACCCTAAACCTTTAAGCCCCTCACTCCACAGAGCCCCTTTGAAAGGTCCAGGAAGACTGAGGCACTGGGTGGGGACCCGGATGGGAGAACCATGAGCAGGTGGCACAGGTTCAAGGTGCTGTTGGCTACGAAAGGACCAGAGGAAGGTCTGTCTGGGTCCATGAAAATTCACAAATGCACATTTACAGAAACATACAAGGCACACAGAGCCCCCTCACACACACACACACACACACACACGAGGCAGGCGAACACACCACACAGCCATGCACATGCTTCCGAACACGCCAGTCCACATTCCACGCAAGGCGCTGGCACAGACACCTGCACGCCAGCACACACCGCGTCAGCCTTCAGAGGCGCTTCTCACGCACTGTGCGCACTCCCTGGATTTACACACGCACAGCCCACGCACGCACTGGCACCGACTCTCACTCAGGAGTGAGGGGGGCACTCGGCCTCCGAGTCCAATGACACCACTGCCCCAGCTGTTCTGACAGCAATGGCGAGACGTCAGTGTCCTGCCCACGGGCAGGGACTCCGATGTGCACACAGAATCACACCACGCGCGCAAAGCCCCAGCCCAGGACACCCGGCCACAGACACGCGCTCGGCTGCCTCCACCCCCACGTGCCCTCGGCCCGGCCACACCCACGCTGATCCTGCGCTGCCCGGGAAAACACAAGGGGGACCTGCGTGTCAGCGATGCCCATGAACTTTCTCTTACGTCCCCCACTCCGACCCCCATCAGGACATGGCAACCCTTGATTGCACAGACAGGCCAGCCGTGGCAGCCCCATGTCACTGGATCTGAAAGACAGCTGGACAGACACCGCTTCACACAGCGGCTGCAAGTCTGAAGGCTCCGGCTGGGCGGCCACCACCTCCTCCCCCAGGGCTGGCAGAAAGCTAGGCACGGTGGCCGGTGCGTCCCTTCCTTGCCCGCCACCCTTGGGAGCAAAGGCCTCTTTCTTTCCAGCGAGGGGAGGGCATTGTTCTCACGGTTCTTGGGGGCTACAAGGGGAGGGGGGGAGGGGGGCTGGAGAAGTTGGGGCAACGTGGAGCAGAAGGAAAGAGAGTCCAATTCTACTGGGAGGAGTCCTACAAACAGACTGGAGATGGGGGGGGCCCAGGGGGCGCGGGGTGGGCGGGGAGAGACTGAGGGAAGTTTGCAAGGCGGGCAGCCCCCTCCCCTCTCTCCTGGACAGCAGGCTCACTGTTATTACCCACCGGAGCCTCCCCCCTCCCTCCCCGGGAAGCTCCTGGAGACCAAAGCCCCGCCATGGCCACAGAGGGGGAGGGGAGGGGAGGAAAGAATCCCGGGGCTTCCGGAGGCAGCGGTAGCGCCTGCCCTGGTCGCCCGGAGCCCCGTCTGCCCTCCAGGGAGGGCGGGTTATGGGGATGGAAATTCAGCACTTGGTGAGACAGGTAATGAGGGGGACGCTGGGGTGGTGTGAGGGGGGTGGGGGGTGCAGGGGCGGGAAAAAGAGAGACAGAAAAGGAGATGTAGACGGGAGAGAAAAAGAGATACAGAGTCAGAGACAGAGCGAACGACAGAGAGGGAGACAGAGCCGGGGAGAGACTGGAACAGCAAGAGAGCCAGCGAAGAAAAGCGGAGAGAAGCGGGGGAGCTGGGACTCCTCCGAGACGCTCGCCCCCGTCCAGGCACGGACCCCCTCGGAGGCCCCCAGATGCCCCTCTCCTCCGCAGAGCCGGGGCCCCTCCCAGCCCCCTAATCGCACCCTCGTGCGCTTCGCCCTGCTCAGCTGGGACCCGGCTCAGTTCCGCAGCCCCGGCCGCCTCCGCCGGAGCCGGGGGGGAGCCAGGGGGAGCCCGGGGGCGCTGGACACGGCTGGCGAATAACACCAAGGCCGAGCAACAGTCATAATAATAGCAATAATAGTAATAATAACAATGATGATGATCAGCGCAAGGCAGCCGGGGGTCCCGGGGCTCCCCGCCCGGCCCCCACGCCCACCCCGGCCGGGATCCCCGCAAGGGCGCCCCCACCCAACCCCGGGTCGCCTGGCGGTTTCGGGGCGCGGCGCGCACCACGCCCCCCGGACCCCGCGGCCACTCACGATCTTCTCGGAGGCGCCGGCGCGGGCCGCGGTGCCGTTGAGGCCGACGAGCGAGGGCAGCGTCTGCGACATCCAGTTGGTGACCATGGCCATGGTGCTCAGCACCGCCCCGATCTTCAGCAGCGGCACCGACATCGCCCCGCCGCGCGCCCCGCTCCGCGCGCTCCTGGCCGCCCGGCCGCCGCGGGGTGCGGTGGGGCGCGGTGCGGGGCGAGCGCAGGGCCGCGGGGGGCTCGGGCTGCGGCGGCGCCGGCCGCGCGGGCTCCGCTTTATAGGGCCCCGCGCGCCCCGCACCCCGCCCGCGCCTCCAGCCGCGTGACGTCACGGCTCCGGCCCGGGGCCCCGCGGGGGCGGGGGGCGGGGGGCCCCAGCTTTCCTCCCCCATCGCCGCCCCAAGATCCCCCCGACACCGAACTGGGGACCCCACGCCCCACAGCGGCTCCCGCCCCGCCCTGGCATCTCCAGCCCCGCCCCCCAGCGGGGTCCCCCGCAACCCCCGCGGCTCCTCTCGGAAGCCCCGCGGGGAAAGGGGGAGCAGCCACTGCTTCTCAGCCCCCAAAAACCTTGGCAGGGGCGGGGCGGGAGCCGCGGGTCCCCCCAATCACCTGCTCCCGCTCCAGACGGTACCCCGATCCCCTGGCGCCTGGTGGGGTCCGGGACCCTCGTGCGCCCCAGGGCGCTGCCCCGCGCGGCTCCCCTGGCTTTCCCGCCGAAAGCCGCCAGGACCCCTCTGGGGACCCCGCACTCCTTCGGTTCGGGAGCCAGGGAAGCCCGGGGTGGTGTCGGTCCGGAGCCTGCAGGCGCGACGGCCCGGGGGCAGGGGCGGTGACTCGGGTCCCACACAGGGCGGCCTGTGGCAGGCGGGTCCCGGGGGTGGTGGGGGCGCGGACACACAACTTGGACTTGAACTTGGGGAGGGGTGGGGACCGGAGTCCTCACACCGTCCCCCAGCGCCCAGGGCTGGCCCGGGCCCTGTCTTCCCTTCTGGGACAACCGGAGCGCAGTGCACGCACCGCGCACCCGTCCAAGCGCCACCCCTGGCCCAGGCGCGCCGCAGCGCCCGCAGGTTCTTGTTGCCTCTGTTTTGCCGGCACTCACGCCCCCTCCTGGCGTCCCCGCATCACCTCACGCCGCCGCCGCCGCCGTCGCCCTGGGCCCGCGGCCGCCGCCGTCTGGAGGCGGGGATGACTCAGGCCTTCCCTGTGGCGGTCGGCTCTGGGAGGGCTCGCCCCGGGGGTGGGGGGGGGGATAGCACCGAACCCGGGGTGGAAGTCTGGAGGGGTCCTGGACTGACTGTAAGCTCGGCCACACTGAGAAGCAGGTTCTGCCCACAGGGGACCTCCAGCAGCCATTTCTCCTCTCTGCCTCAGTTTCCTCGTCTGCAAAGTGAATGGCTCAGAGCAGCGGTGGATCTACAACGTGCAGAAGGGGTCAGTATCCAAAGGTGATTGATGATTGAGCATCTGCTACACCCCAGACGCTGTGAAGAACAGACTAGAAGCCTGCCTGGGGGAGGCCACACATTCTATGAGGGAGACATTAAAAAAAAAAAAAATAGAGGGAAGAAAGAAAAATTCCAATAGGATATTAGGAAGAAAGGGGAAAGGGACCCAGTGTGGGGGAGGGAGTAAACTTTAAACAGGATGGTTAGGGAGGTAACAGATCAGCTAGGACCTGAAGAAGGTGAGGGAGGAGCTATTTGGATATCTGGGGGTAGAGTTCCAAGCAATGGGAATGGCAAGTGCAAAGGCCCTGGGCAGGGGTTTTCAAGAAACAGGAAGGTTGGAAGCCAGTGTGGTTGGAACAGAGTGAGCCACAGGGAAAGTGGAGGTGATTAATGTTTGTAAAGCACTTTGCAGTGTGTCTGGGATGGACATGGGACTTTTTTCCCATAAATAATAGCTGCCTTTGTTATTGTTTTAATTCTCGCTTCCTTGCACTAAAGCTTCCCTTTGCTGGCACTGAACGTACTGCAGTTGGGCCTGCTAGAGCGTGCGGCAACGTCCCAAGAAAAGAACTGGAGAGTCTGCTTTAATGAAGGAAATTGGACTTAGAGAAGAGAGGTTTCACCTGTTGTATGCAGTGTTGCTATGAGTCGGATACTGACTCGACGGCACCTAACAACAACAACAACAACATAATAGCACGAGATAATAATGTCGTTAAAAATAAAGTAGGGTAAAGGGCTGGAGGTTGTGGGGGCTCTGACTGTGGATGAGGTGGTCAGGGAAGTTTGTCAGATAAGATGGCCATATTGAGGCTGGGGGTGGGTAGCTCAGTGGTAGTGCTTAGCAGGCACAAGGCCCTGGATTTGACCCCCAGCACAATAAGACAAACAAACAAACAAACAAAATGATGGCTATGTTGCTCAGGATCTAGACAGAGATACCTTTCATTTCTTAGTTCTGCCTCCCTCTTTTTAGCTTCACTCTCACTGCATAAAACTCTGTGCTTTGCTCATCCTGCCCCTGCCCCTCTCATTCTACATTCTGTTCTTGGATCATCACACCCACTCCCAAGGTCCTGATTCTATCTGGTGCATTCCTGCCTCAGGACCTTTGCACTGGCTGTTTCCTCTATACCCAAAATATTATTACCACAGATGGCCACATGGTTTGTTCCTGTACTTCACCAGGTCTCTGTTTTATGGTTGTATGGGTCAGAGCGATGTCTGTCCTTCTCCAGAAAATTACATTTCCCAGATGCCTTTGCACATTGGCTTCCTGTTGTTGTTTGGTGCCATTGAGTTGGGTCCAACTCATAGTGACCCCGTGGACAACAGAGCGAAACACTCCCTGGCACTGTGCCATGCCCAGCACTATGTCGGTTCTTCTCTGCTATTCACAGGGGTTTTGATGGCTGATTGTTTCAGCAGTGGGCTGTTGGGTCCTTCTCCTGTTTTTGCAGTGCTGGGAATCGAACCCAGGGCCTCAGATAGTGCAGAGCAGCACTCTACCCACAGAGCCAAACCGCAGCCTGTTTCCTGTTAGGTTCATAGAATAGGGGGCAGTGGAGGGAGCCTAGAGAGTGGGGAGGAGGGGAATCAAAGCTCTCTCTCCCTGCTCTTCCTGCTCGGGTTGTGGGTATTTTAGGACAGTGGATTTACCCTCTCCTGGGGCTCAGCTCTAGCACAAGAGCCCCTTCCTTGTCACATTTGTCATTCCCCTGCCACATCTGTCCAGCGGTTTTCTGGCGCGCTTCCTGCGAGATTTTTTACCATCCATTTGGTTTCCCAACAATTCCATCTCCCCACCAAACCAATCCCCTCTATTAAATTCTCCCTCACTGAAATACCTAAAGTGGTTCGTTTCCCTGCCTAGATCCTGAGCGACATAGCCATTATTTTTGTTTGTTTGTTTGTTTGTCTTATTGTGCTGGGGGTCAAACCCAGGGCCTTGTGCCTGCTAAGCACATACCCTACCCTCAATATGGCCATCTTATCTGAACAAACTTCCCTGACCATCTCATCCACAGCCAGAGCCCCCACAACCTCCAGCCTTTTACCCTACTTTATTTTTAATGATATTATTATCTCGTGCTATGTTGTTGTTGTTGTTGTTGTTGTTAGGTGCCGTCGAGTCAGTATCCGTCGAGTCAGTATCCAACTCATAGCGACACTGCATACAACAGGTGAAACACTATTGTCAGTGCTTCTCTGCTATTCATAGGGTTTTCAGTGACTGATTGTGTTTTGGGAGTGGGTTGCCGGGTCCTTCTCCCAAGCCTACAGCACCTGGTGTTCCCAGGCGGTCTCCCATCCAAGGACTAATCAGGCCAAACCCTGCTTAGCTTCTGAGATCTGACGGGATCGGAAGCCACAGGGCATCGTCTGCAGGCCATGCTATTATAGTATACTTTTATTTATTGATGCTCTTTCTCCCACACTAGAGTGTCGGTCCCCATAGCTTGTCACCATTGTGTCTGTATTCCTCATAGCTGTACCTTCAGGACCTTAAACAATGCTTGGCACATAGTATATAGTAGGTGCCCAAGAAATTGATGATGATGACGATGATGTTTATTATTATTATTTGTTGTGCTGGAGATCAAACCCAGACGCTTGTGCATGCTGGCCAAGTGCTCTGTCACTGAGCTATGCCCCCATCCTCAAGAAATTGTTCTTGCCAGGTGCAGTGGCATATGCCTGTCATCCCAACAACTTGGGAGGCAGAGGCAGGAGGATCACAAGTTCAAGGCCAGAGGCAACCTGCGTAACTTAAGGAGACGCTGTCTCAACATAAAAAGTAAAAATGGGCTGAGGGTGCAGCTCAGTGGTAGAGCTCTTGTAAAGCCTGCATGAGGCCCTGGGTTCAACCCCCTAGACCACACACATACACACACAAAAAAAATTGTTCTTGATTAACTGACCAAATAGATCTGTTACCTGGAGTGTATCTAAAACTCACATCTCCACCTGGTGTTCAGGCCCTACATCTACCCGCTTCCGAGATATTTCCACTTGTGGGTTCCACAGCACTAGTAATGCACTACCCTCATTAGAACGGTAGCAATTAAAAGATAATATCAAGTATTCCTGGGGGTGGGGGAAAACAGAAACCCACATACATTGCTAGTTCTTGTTGTTGTTAGGTGCCATGGAATGGGGTCTGACTCATAGCAACCCTATGTACAACATCTAAAGCACTACCCAACACTGTGCCATGCCTGGCACTATTGTTAGTGCTTCTCTACTATTCATAGGGCTTTCAATGGTTGATTGATTTTTGGGAGTGGGCTGCCAGGTCCTTCTCCCAAGCCTGCAGCACCTGGTGTTCCCAGGCGGTCTCCCATCCAAGACCAAACTAGACCAACCCTGCTAAGCTTCCGAGATCTGACTGGATGGGAAGTCACTGTGGTATGGCTGCAGACACATCACTACTGGAGATGTAAAATGTTGCAACTGCTTTGAGAAACAACGTGGCCATTTTCTCAAAAGTGAACCAGTGATTCCCCATAAAACCCAACAATTCCATCTCCCCCAGAGAAATAAAAGCATATATATCTGGGGAGAGACAGGCTCATGAATATTCATGGAAGCATTTTCATAATGAATGAAACCAAATGCCCATCACGTGGCCGGTGGATAAACAAACTGCAGTTACAGCAATGCCACAGAATGCTTTTGGCCGGAGAAGGGACAAACGATTGATACAGGCTACACTGTGTAGGCACCGCAGAAATATTTCGCTAAGTAAAAGAAGCCAGATGGAAAAGCCCGCATTATTTTATGCTTCCATTTATACAAAATGTCCAGAAAAAGACAAATCAATAGAGACATAAAGTAGATGAGCGAATGCCTGGAACTGAGCTCGGCAGTGAGGACGGAGTGCAAATACGTATGAGGAATCTTTGGGCGGGGGGGTGATGGAAATTTTCTAGAGCTAGATTGGGGTGATAGTTGCATAACCCCGAAAAGCCATTGACTCGCACAGTTAAGCAGGTGAATTTTATGGTAAATAAACTGTATCTCCACAAAAAGCTATCAAAAAGGAAGAAACAGCCAGGCAAGCTGGCGCCTGCCTATAAGCCCAAAATCTCAGGAGGCAGAGGCAGGAGGATCGCAAGTTTGAGGCCAGAGGAAGTCCATGTCATTTAGCGAGACCTTGACTCAAAACAAAACATTAAAAAAATGGGCTTAGGATGAGCTCAGTGGTAGAGCATTCACAAGGTAAAGTCTGTGTGAGGCCCTAGGTTCGACCCCCAAGTACTGCATTCATTAGTTAATTAAAACAAAAAGAAAGACGGGTGCTTATGCTCTCCCCATCGCCATCCTCTCTGAGGTGCACCGTGCTTGTAGTTCAACAAGAAAAAGTGCCTGCTTACCCACTAAAGGATGCTTGCCTTCACGGACCCACAGTCAGAAACCAGGGACCATTCCCTCTCCACTGTTTCTTGTCTCTCCCCACTCCTTTGTCCAAGGCAGCACCCAAGGCAGCTCATCCTAATGCTGAAATATCTCAAGAAAGTGTCCCTTCCTCTCCATCACCATCACACCATTCTGAGCATCATGCCAGGGGACGCTGAAAGAAATATTTTCCCCTGAAAATCCCCACGAGGAAAAAAAAAATCTGTAAGTGTCAGAATAATATCAATAATCACTAAGGTGGGCTGAATCCTTATCATGTGCTGGGTGGTTCATTTGCAGCAAGGTACATGTAAGAGCACATTGAAATCTCAGGATCCTCCTGTGCAGGAGACAGAATGATAATTCCCATTTCTAAAATGAGGAAATACAAGTACAGATAGGGGAAGAAACTTTCCCAAAGGCACCTAGAATTCAGTTCCAGAGTCTACATGGGGCTAACTCATTTAGACCAACTCAAAGGGGGTAAGAATGAAAGTTGATCCCTACCTCACACCATATACAAAACCCAATTCTGGATGGATTGCCAATGTAAGTGTAGAAAATCATCAATAAAGCTTCCAGAAGAAAACACAGAAGGCTATCTTCATTACTCTGAATTAGGCAAATATTTCTAAACAGGACACTAACAAGTACTAAGCATGAAGGGGAAATATGATTTGAACTACATTAAAATTAAGAAGTTCTACTGATTAAAGAACTCATTAAAGAATTTCATTCATAGCTAGGCATGGTGGCAAATGACTGTGATCACAACTACTTGAAGGATGAGACAGGATTGGAAATTCAAGGCCAGTGTGGGCAACTTAATGAAACCCTATCTCAAGACAGAAAAACAAAATGTTTTTAAAGGGCTGGAGATGTAGCTCAGAGGTAGAGTCCTTGCCTCACATATGTAGTGCTTGCTGTTGTTGTTGTTATTAGGTACCGTCGAGTTGGTATCCGACTCATAGAGACCCTCATAGGGTTTTCAATGGCTGACTGTTTTGGGATTGCTTTGGGAGTGGATTGCCAGCTCCTTCTCCTATATGTAGTGCTTAGTATATTTCATTCCCCAGTACAGAAAATAGAAAAAGTCATTCATTAAGAGAATAAAAAGGCAAGCCACAGAGTAGGAGAATATATTTGTGATTCTTATGTCCAATAAAGAACTCATATCCTGATTTTATAGTTACATTATATATACATATATATGTGTGTGTATATATATACACATATATGTATATGTGTGTGTATATACACATATATATGTATATATACATATATACACATATATACACATATATACACATATATACATATATATGTACGTTTATACAAAATTTTGATATGTACACACATTTTCCTACAAAGAGTCAAGGAAAAACAGACAGCAAAAGACTTGAACAGATATTTCACAGACTCATAGCGACCTGATGTACAATAGAACATTGTTCCTGACGTTGTGCCATGCCTGGCACTATGTCAGTGCTTCTCTGCTATTCACAGGGTTTTCAATGGTGGATTGTTTCGGGAGTGGGCTGCCAGTTCTTTCTCCCACTTTTGCAGTGCTGGGGATTGAACTCAAGACCTCAGAGAATGCAGAGCAGTGCTGTACCAACTGAGCTAAATCTCGGCCTGCTTCATACTATAAGTGAGGATATTTTTAAAAGTCTGTTTAGTATCAGGTTTTCCACATTTTGGTCCTTTTTGATGGTGCCGTCACTGTCTTAAATGGCCCCACCCATAGTGCTAACATTCTGGGTACCATTCTTAAGTGAAAGGAGGCTTTGCTTTATGGAGAAAACACCTATGTTAGGCAAGCTTCTTTTGGGCATGAGTTCTGATGCTGTCGGCCATGAGTTCCATATTAATGAATCCAATTGTGTGTGTGTGTTTGCGCATGTGTGCGTGTGTGCGCGCGCGCGTGTGTGTGTGTGTGTGTGTGTGTGTGTAGCGAGCCTTCTGTTTTGTTTGTTTGTTGTTTCTTTATTTGAGGCAGGATCTCCCTCTGAAGCCCAGGCTGGCCTTGAACTCATGACACTCCTGCCTGATGTCGTTAGCCATGTGTGGCAGTGCCCGCCTGTTGGTCCCACCCTTTGGGAGGCTGAGGCAGCAGGTTCACGAGTTCAAGGGCAGCCTGAACACAGTGAGTTCTAACGTCAGAACCAAACCAGACTGGAGCTCTGTGCTAACGAAACAGCTCCCGGCTCCCTCTTCCTCTAACCCCCCGCATCCACCACTCTACTTTCTGCACGATAGATTTGACCTCCCATGAGGAGAATCACAGAGCAATTGTCCACGGGCTCCCGGCACAATGTCTTCAAGATTCCTCCGTGCTGTGGCCAGTGTTAAAATTTCCTTCCTTCCTTCCTTCCTTCTTTCTTTCTTTTGTTCCTTTTGCGGAACTAGGGGTTGAATCCAGGGCCTCGCGCTTGCATGCTCTGCAAGTGCTGGGCCACTGAGCTGCACCCCCAGTCCATTTTTTACTTTTTGAGGCAGGGCCTCACTAAGTTATGCAGACTGCCCCTGGTCTCAAATTTGTGATCCTCTTGCCTCCGCCTCCAGAGCCGCTGGGATTACAGGTGTGCGCCACTGTGCCCGGCAAAATTTCCTTCTTTTTAAGGCTGAATATAAGTTCTTATCCACAGCTCAATATATATATATATATATATATATATATTTTGAGACAAGGTCCTACCATGGAGCCCAGGCTGGCCTTGACCTCGCAATCCTCCTGCCTCAGCCTCCTCAGTGCTGGGACCTCAGGTATGCATTACCACACCTGGCTGACAGCTCAGGAGATTCTAAAATCTTAAAAGGCATTGAGGGCCTTTGCAGTCAGATCACAACCAGTCTTAGAGGTCACCTCTGATGTCACCTCCTCATGGACACAAGCTCTGCCACATTCCTCCACGTTCCTAGTGCCTTGCTCTGTGTCTTTTTCATAGGCATTACTAAAGAAATAGCCTGCAGCCACACCACTATGGTGTCCGACCCTGTCAGAGTTCAGAAGCTAAGCAGGGTCGGGCCTGGTTAGTCCTTGGATGGGAGACCACCTGGGAACACCAGGTGCTGTAGGCTTGGGAGACGGACCCGGCAACCCACTCCCCAAAATCAATCAGCCATTGAAAACCCTATGAATAGCAGAGAAGCACTGACCATACTGTTTGGCCTGTTGTACACAGGGTTGCTATGAGTCAGACACAGACTCGATCGCACCTAACAACAACAATCTTGAGACAGGGTCTCACTAAGTTACGCAGGCTGCCTCTGGGCTCGAACCTGTCACCCTCCCTCCTCCGCCTCTTGAGTCGCTGGGATTACAGATGTGCACCAGGGCACCCAGATCGTCTGTGTTTTGAGACATGGTTTTGTTCTGTAGCCCAGGCTGGCCGTGACCTCACAACCCTCCTGCCTCAGCCTCCCAAAGGCTGGGATCACAAGCAGGTGCCACCGCGCCTGGCTCGGTTTCTTTCTCTTTGCTCAGTGACACCTGTCTTCTTGTTGATAAGCAGGACTTAGATGTTGGTCACCCAGGGTTGTTACAACTATGTGCAAGGTAAGAGAAAGCAGGTGCTGAGAGATTACGGGGTTTCCTAGGAGCAACGTAACTGAGCTTTTGCAAACAGATCTCACAGAAACGCTTTCGACCACTCTCTGCGCTCTTCTGGTTTCCCCTCATTTGTGTCCGAGCCATGGATGGATGACATTGTGAGCACAGACAGGACTCCCATCCCGGGGGTGAAGACACGTCAATGCTTTGCTCCCTACACACCAAACGACATGTGTCACCACACCCTTCTTTCCAACACGGTGGGCTCACCTCTTCCAGAGGACCTCAGTCTTGCACTTTGTGTCTTGACGGTGAAAAACATCACCCAGCGGTAGGCGTGGGAGATGCAGCTCAACACACACAAGGCTCTCGGTGAATGCTCTCAAAATGAACACAGGAAACCAGCAAGGTGTCGCCCTGCACGCACTGAGACTGAGGTCTAGGGATGCAGTCATTTCCAGCACCAGCGAGGCGCGCAAGAAGTATGGCAAGGGGTGAGCAGTCAAGCACTCGCAGAGCATGCGTGAGACTCTGGCTTCCACCTCCAGAACCTAGAGAAGCAAGAGGAGGAAGAGGAGGAGGAGGAGGAGGAGGAGGAAGAGGAGGAGGAGGAGGAAGAGGAGTGGAGAAAGAAGAAGGAGGAGGAGGAGAGGGGTAGGAGGAGGTGGAGGAGGAGGAAGAAGGAGAAGGAGAAGAAGAGGAGGTAAGGAGGAAGAGGAAGAGGAGGAGGGGGAGAAGAAGAAGAAAAAGAAAAAGGAGGAGAAGGAGGAGAAGAAGAAGAAGAAGAAGAAGAAGAAGAAGAAGAAGAAGAAGAAGAAGAAGAAG
>VMDO01031122.1:0-20426 GCA_007922755.1 Pedetes capensis
AAGCCTTAACAGTATCAAATTAGCCTTAGTTCTGCTTATACCATGGTAATATATTCTATTAGGGAAACTAAAGTCATTATTTGAACAAGTTATTTTTTAGCAGTTTTAGTTTTTAAGAGTAAGGTTTCCATACATGTCACATGAGCACAAATACAAATCTTTATTAGGAACCCTTATTAGTACCCAATGTGACACTATACCTCATCTAGACTTTAAAATATAGAACAGTTGTGGGTATATTTGAATGTCTATAAACAGGGTAGAATTAACCCTTGGTTTTTTCTGTGGTCTTAGAGAATATGTACACAAGAATTAGTAGCAATCTAGTAATTCAGTGTTGGTTACAATGGTGCCTTTAGATAGCTGATTTGAACACCAGTCATGAGTGGAAAATGGCCAAATGACTGACTATAGAAAAAGAGGAAAAAAAATAGGTTAACATAAACTGTAAGAATGAGCCTCTTAATAATCAAATGTTGACTATGGTTCTAATTTTCTATCACTGCTGGAAAGATTTTGTGTGTTCTGATTTTTTTCACTTGTATTATAGCTTTTGAGTGTACACAGAGAACCACAGGATGGGGCCAAAGGGCCATTGAAGTACGTTCTTTGCAATCAAGGGTTCTGGAAAGTGAGCTGAAGCGCAGGTCAATCAAGAAGCTGAGATTTCTTTGTACTCGAGGTGACAAGGTATAGTTTACACCCTTGAGTTAGAATAAAAATAAAGCAAGCATTGAAATTAGCTGAAGAAATTTATCATTTCCCTTTGAGCCATAAATATTTCTTGCTATATTATTAAATTGGCATGCTATTGATAAAAATGATTTTTATTTTACAATGGAGACATGGATTTAGTAAATGATGAAATTTTGTTTCAACACAACTTCATTTTCAAAACTAGTAAAGATTTCTGGTTCTATCTTAAGCAAGACTTTGATATTTTGTTGGTACAAACTCCTTTATTGTATTTGATCCATAGTCCTTTTACATTTATACTAAAATGATATTTTTAAACAAAAATACTCAAGCAAACTGCCTTTTAATATGTTTTCATGTTTTGGTTTTGATTAACATGTTTTAAATGTATCTATTAATGGGGTTCAATGTGATATTCAACACATGCATATCATGTACACTGATCAAATCCAACGTTTCTTTATCCATCTCTACCCCACACCCATCCTAACTTCAAGTAATCACTATTCTACATTCAGGTTAATGCTTTTAAGCTTCCAGATATGAAAGAAAATATGCAGTACTTATGATTCTGTGTCTGGCTTATTTTACCTAATACATTGTTCTCTAATTTCATCCATTTTGCTTCAAATAACAGGATTTATTCTTCTTCATGGCTGAATAATATTGTATATTCTCAACTCTAATCGATGCCCTTTCAACAGTTTTAGAGGGCTACAAAATCAGATGCAGAATAGAATCATGTAAGAATTGAATTTGACGGCTGGGCGCGGTGGCACATGGTTGTAATCCCAGCAACTCAGGAGGCAGAGGCAGGAGGATTGCAATTCAAGATCAGAGGCATTCTGCATAATTTAGCAAGACCCTGTCTCAGAAAAGTCAAAAAAAAAAAAAAAAAAAAAACCATGGGCTAGTGGTACAGCTCAGTGGTACAACACTTGCAAAGCATGCAAGCACAAGGACCTGGGTTCAACCCCCAGTACTGAAAAAAAAAAAAAAGAATTGGATTCGAGGTTGTCTTGACCTCTAAAACTGTTTAAAAGACTCCAGATTAGGTTCAAGAATATACAGTATTCTATTATATATATGTACCACATCCTTTTTATGCATTCATGAATAAATGGGTACCTAGTATGATTGCAAAATTATTGTTAATAGTACTACAATAAACATGAGTATGCAGGTATCTCTTAGGTATGTTGACTTCATTTCTTTTAAATATGTAGCAAGATGTAGGATAGCTGGATCACATGATAGATCTCAATAATTTTTTGAGGAACCTCCATACTGTTCTCCATAGTGGCTGTACAAGTTTACATTCTCACCAACAGTATATGAGAATTCCATTTTATACAGGTCTTCCCCGGTATTTTGGAGTGGGGGAGGAAAATCTGCATTTTATCACTTTCAATTATTCCAATAATAGAAGAAGGAAAAAGTACTTATATGTGCTAAGTATCTGATTATGTGTAGGCTTTATGCTGGGTACTTCAGAAGTTATCACAATTTATCTTCAAAAGTGATTATTACGATGACTATTTTACAGGGAAAAAATAAAATTGAGATTTGGCAATATTTGTATAATTTGATCAATTACAACAACAATTTCAATGCTAGATGGGAAAGTTCATTACATAAAATCATTACTATTCCTACACATTATGAGAAATAATTGTGTAAAGAAATAATCCTAGTAAGAATAAAAACATTAGAAAATATCACAGGGGATTCAAGTTAAATCAAGGCAAAAGTACTGCCTATCAAGGAAATATTCCAATTTTCAATCTAAAGAGATGTAATGACAAGAACTAGTGTTTGAGATCAGGTAGACTTAGAAGGCAGTCTTGTCTCTCCCAACTAACTAGGTGTGAGAACCTGAGAAGACTAATTAATCTTTCTGTGCCTTACAACCTTCACCTCCAAAATATGAATATTAATAACTGCTTTGGGAACAAGTATGAAAATTTGTATAATATGTATATCATAAGCATCTCACATCTCACATTGTCTGCAACATAAAAAGGGTTAAGAAAAGGTAGCCAGTGTATCTTATCCTCATCCTTATTATTGTGTCTCATCTCCTAAGTATAACCATTGTGAATGTCAGAAAACTTAGTCCTAACAAGGATGCCTCTGTTTGATGTCTATGACCATGTTCTGCTCTAATTATCATTATGGAACAACCATGTTTACACATGTCCCTCTCTAAACCATTGGGTTTGACCCACTATATAAACCTATTGATGACAATCTATTTCACTGAAATAGAAAATTATGCCAAGTAGAACATTTCAGTGGCTTCTGAAACATGAGCAGCAATAAAAAATAACATCAAAATAATTTATTTCTTTATATTAAAACAAAATCCAACTTGAGTAAAAATAGATCTTTTTAAAGTTTTTAAATTTTTATTAGTATTTTATTTATACATGCTGATAGGGTACAGAATAATAAATAGTTGATATATCCCTTATACAACTATCAAATCAGTATTGCTTACACTTCCATTTCAAAGATTTTAAAGAACAAAATAAAGAAAAGAGTAAGAATTTTAATTAGCATGTAATGACAGTCATATACAATCATGGGTTATACCCTGATTTTTTTTTTATATTTTCATAGAGTTGCATCCTGTATTTTGCATTTTTTCTCTCCCTCTTTACCCTTCTATGTTGTTCCCTCTCCTTCTTCCTCTTCCCCATCTCCTGCTTCCTCCCATGAGTCCCTTCCTCCCTCATATTTATTAGTATTTTATTTATATTAGATCCAAACAGTAGACTTTTTAAAACAAATAATTGTTAACCAAAACTAATCAAGAACTCCAGCAGATGAATGCCACCTATGAAAAAACTAATCTATTTAAACTATATGAGTTGTATTGAATGGACAATGGTAAAAGGTTATTTTAAATATATAAATTAAACTCCAAATGAAGTTCTTTTTCTTTAAGGAAAATCTGTTCTAAATGATAATATGGCTTAATATTTTAATTAGTGGATACAGCTAAATTGAAATTTTAGTGATATACTACTATTTACCACTTCAGTTTTTTAAATATATGGTTACCATATATTAAATATCTGCTGACAGTGTCTTTCTCTTTCTCTTTAAAGCTGTTCTTTACCTCTACCCTGCACAATCGCCACAGCCGGGTTTACTTTATGACCCTTGGAAAACTTGAAGAGCTCCAGAGCAATTGTGGTGTTTAAGAGGTTCCAATGATTTATTACAATATTTACAAATATCACACATATGCAAATGCATTTTCAGATTTCTAAGATCAAATAAGCATTCAGTTTTATTGTTAGAGAAAAAATAAATCATAAACTTAAATTTTAATGTAGGACAGAATAGTTTTAATGAGAAATGCAGCTTTATATATAAAATTAACTATAGCAAGCTCTATGTACTCCAATGGTGTACAATGTCTTTTGCACAAACTTTGTAACTTTTGTTACTGTGAATACAAACATTAGTTATAGGACAGTTTGGATAGTATCTGTATTCAGATTTATAACAGGGAGGAAAGAAACCTGTTAGAATTAGATTATGAGCAGCTTTCAAATAAACTGGCCAGGAGTATGCTCTTCTGAAAAGAGAAAAACATTACAAACTCTATGTGATATTTACAAAAAAACAAAATAGACCCTGAAAGAAAAACTGTAATGACTATATAATAATCCAGACTAAGGTTGAACAACCTGCATGCCCGGAGAAAATTATAGTATAAAGGGGAGAGCTCTACCCATTCCCAACAATGAAGCCCACAGTTAGAAAGCAGTTGTATTCTTTTCACACCTTGTTAAACTGGTTTTCTTCCCATGAGAAGAAAGGAAGAAAGCTTCAAATGCTTGATTTTCCTCAGAATCCCCAAAGATATGCAATAGCTGCTTTTACAAACCACCAAATAATACAAGCCTGAATACAGGACTGAACTCCAATACACATGTACTGTAGAAAGAGTTTTCTTTTTCTTTTTGCTTAATACCTTAATATAGGCGTCAAATTGTATCACCATTAGTTGATTTTTCAAAATTATGTGGACAATAGTATGACCAACTGACAGCACCCAATATTTACCTCATTCTAGGTTAAACTATGGGGCTGGGATTTAGCTCAGTGCGTAGAGCGCTGTGTGGCAGTCTCTGAGGTCCCAAGTTCAATTCCCAGCACCACAAAAATGGGAGAACGGCCTGGAAATCCACTCCCAAGGCAATCCCAAAACAGCCATTGAAAACCCTATGAGGGTCACTATGAATCGGATGCTGACTCAACAGCACCTAACAACAACAACAAGGTTAAACTATATAAAAACTTCCCTCTAGTTATTAAACCAAATAATAAAAAAAGAAAGAAA
Source organism: Pedetes capensis (assembly GCA_007922755.1). NCBI lineage: Eukaryota > Metazoa > Chordata > Mammalia > Rodentia > Pedetidae > Pedetes > Pedetes capensis. Next base: position 5,054 of record VMDO01031122.1, read on the forward strand.
CTTCGATGGCTAATACTTATCTTTTCATGTTTCTATTCTGTAAAACCAGAAATTAACTTAAAATCACTTCATTGATAATTCCATATGTAGAGACTTAATGTGATAGGTAAAGAAATAAAGATTTTGAAAAAAAGAAAAACATTCATCAAATATCTAACTCTGCAAAATTAGAGTAGTGAAAGTCATGCTAGCCCATCATCTAAATGTTATAGACGCCATAAATAGGTGACATTTAATCACCTATGGTAACTGCTACCTGATGAAAAGCATAATTAATGCATATCCATCCTCAATGTCATGGTTAGTTCTGGGGCAACAGAGAAGCAACAGAACTACCACAAAGTATACCTCATTAATAATCCCTCTAGTTCTGCTTCTAAAATCTGAAGACAGTGCTGGTGGGATAATAATTTTTAAACTACCTGGTTAACCCAAATAAAAAGCAGCTGACTATGTGATTTCATGTAAGCACATCATTTCTTGGTACTTTGGTGGCAAGAAATGAAGATTTGGATTTTCCTAACAACTTATATCAAGAGTATAGTAACTCAGTGTTGATAATGTAGGAGAACCTGAATCCATGAATTAAAGAAATAAATGTGACTAACATTTCTGTTACTGTGACACAATAATGTGATCCTAAAACTGGCTTATCCTTGAGTGTTTACAACTCAAATGACTTTTTAAATGCAGTAGTTTTAAAAAGAAAACAAACTTTTATGTCAAATTATTTCCTTAGAAGTAGTCTTCATTAGCATAAATATGTACACCAAAAGGTCATGGGGAACTTGGTACAAGTACCTCATTGCTGAGCAAATGGAGCTTGCTATGTTTGAATTTCAGAAAATTTTCTCATTTAGGTAGTATGTAGGAACAAGTCTTTTAAGAATTCATTTTTTCTTCATAATATTTACTCAAAGTTAAACTTAAAGTAAGTTTTATCTTAAAATCATATTTTAAGGAAATAATACAGTAAAAATCTATTTTAGGAAGTCAACTCCCATTGTTCTCTGTGGCAATTATTCCAGTAAACATAGGCAGAAATTAGCAGAATCTACAAGATGTCCTAATGTAACCACATAAGAAAGACTATAAAGGCAAAACTAAGCTTTAAAGGATAAGAATAAAGTGTTAATGAAGAAGGGAAGCTGGGCAAATGGAAAGGAGATTGACATGTTGGGTAGCCAAATAGAAAGGACTGAAAATATTTGAAGTGGTCCACAGTTAGTGAATATTTCCAGTTTAGATGTATATCCATCTGGAATCTTTATATCCCTGGCCAGATGGAACAAGGAAGTGAAGGAACAAGAAAATGTTATAGCCAGTGTATTTTGTAATAGACAGAAGAAATTATATCTACACTTCATCTTGTAGCAACAGTTCCTGGAAACCCCCACCCATCAAGGAAGTAGGGAGAGGATCTCCTAAAAGCCAATTTTCCTAGTCTTGTGATTTGAAGCATGAAAGTTCTGGCAGATTGCAGGCAGCACTGGTGATAGAGTATTGGTTATACTTTAGTGAAATTTAGTGGTTTTTTTTCACTAAACCCTTTGTCCAAAATCAAAGGCATTATTGGAAATATTTGAAAACAGGAAAATGTTGGCTGAATAGGACTGGTAAGAAAATTTCTGGATGGTTGAGTTAGTTGAAGGAAGATCCTCAAAGGAAACAGTAAGAAGGGATAATCATTAAGATGGTAAAACAGGCAAAGGAGAATCACAAATGCACTTACACATACACACGTACAAACATTAGAATGCATCCATTTGTAATATTATCAATACTTACCAGTTTTGAGATAAACAGATTACTAAATGTTTCCTGTAATGATTCATTTAGTTGGGACAGTATCCACACAACAAGGAATAATGCCACATGAAGTCATGGGGAACTTTTAAGTACTCTTCAATTTGTTTCAAGAAATGTGCCTATTTGAATCAATTTATATTCAGTCTGTACTCTAAAAAATATTGAAAGACTCTTTAAGACTGCTAATTGTGTAATCAGCAACTCTGTAATGAATCATTGTACAACCTCTAAAAATAAAAATTTTCAAAATTATTGATTGGTGTCATTATTGAAATATACTTGTGTGATGCCTTGGAATTAAGACTCATTTAAGAAAGATTCTTTTCCTTAAATTATGTAAAAAATGCTGATTAGAAGATATTAGAGGTTCTGATTCTTGTTGAATTAGGAATTCTGACCAAGGAGGGGCATGGTAATCTGACAAAAATGTTTTAGAGTATAGTGGTAAAGTTAGAAACTGATACATTTTCCTCTAAATATATGAAACTTTACGCATAGATAAAGACTTACATGGTGTAGGTATAGTCCTGTCAAGTGTTAATGCTGCCTTCCCTCCCATCCACGCTCATTGACTCCAAGTCCAATAGAATGGAAAGAAGAGGAACCCTGTCCAAAGAGAAGAGTAACATATTTATAGTAGCATTCAATAAAGGGTTTAATGCAAGCTGATATTGGAAAACAGAAGATGGCATAGTCATGCCAGGTTGTACATGAAGCTGATTCCTTCCCTTCAGAAGGAATCAAAGATAAGTCAGTTTAAAAAATGAAGAACAGCACCTCCCTGAGCAGGTCTCTCAGCAGGGAAGCATTGGAAGTATTATTACATGTACTTCCTGTCATCTCAGGACATTCTGGAGAGATGTTCACCAGACTTTCCCAGTATGACCTGCTGGATATGTTCCTAATTTTTTAAGTGTGGCCAGGCTTTCAGGAGCTAGGCTACCTGGACACATCAAGCCTGTCTAGGCTTTTAGAGGATAAATTCAAAATGCTTCATTATAATCAAATTTATTCATTCAACTTTATATATAGGGCCCACTGACTTCAATTACTTAAAGGGACAAAGTAATAAGCCAAGGAATAAAAGTATCATCACAAATTACAGTTATCTTGGACAGAGTGAAGCTCTAAGGCTGAGAGAAATTATTAACCTGGGAACCCTTTGCCAAAGCATGGGGACAGAGTAAGCCATGAGTAGAAGCCATTAGCTATTAGTAAATTTGTCACTCACAAAGGGAGCTGTTGATTATAAATTCAAGTGGTGAAAATATACTCAACTGAATATTTTTCTAACATTGCTTTCTGCTCTAACAGCACTTTTATTATTTATAGGATCTTTTTCCCTCATTTAAGGTATACTGAGGTTCCTTTGTAGAGTTCTGCTCCACATTTCTTTAGGACCCAGGTTTGATCCCCAGCACCACAAACATGGGAGAAGGACATGGCAGTCCTCTCTCAAACAAATCATAAAACAATCAGCTATTGAAAACCATATCAGGGTCGCTATAAGTTGGACCCAACTGGATGGCACTTAAGAACAGGTTCCTAAAGATTAAGCCATTGACTATGGTTTTTCTTTAACTCCAAAAGCTGAATGTTGGCAGCAAAGGAACTAAGACAAACATGCTTTAGAAAACATCATCACTTGTCTGTTTTATGTTGTTCAAAATATTATCAACTTACTCAAAAATAATAGTTCCAGAGAAAGTAAAATTGATTCTATATGGATGTCTATTTTCAGAAGTTATCCCCAGCCAAGACTGTATATAAATACAAAATCAAATTTGATATCAACTATTTCTTATAGCTTTTTCACCTCATATGTTTTGAAAAGTGCCTCATTTGGTGCTTAACATACAGAAAATATTCGATAAAAACAAAAGCTAAAGGAGTGGCATGTCCCCTTCCTTTTTTGGTCTTGCTTGTTTGCCATGCTCTTTGATTTACAACCACTTAACACTCACAAATCAATTTTTTGTTTCTTGAAAGTATCATCTTTGCTCTGGTAACTCGAATGTCATGACCCACTAGGTAATTTCAAAAGATTTTACTCCACAAGCCTAAAATAAAAGATAAGTAAAAATAACAATTATAAGGTTAATCTTTATTTATTTATCTTTAAGAGAAACACAAGAGGCCACTATGACCCTTTAGTAATTACTCAAGGGCCATGAGTAATGACAAAGATTGTTTAGTAACATAAAAACAGCACAAAAATAAATCATTCAACTGCCTGTCTTATAGAAATATTTGGTTTGAATGTGATTCTTTTTCATAAGATTAACTCTATATTGTAGTATCCTGAAGTATATTTAAGGGTCTTCAAAGCTTTTCAGTACACATTTTCATCCAGTTATGTTAAATTATCTCCCCATAAATAGATATATCCTAGACATTCATTGAAAGCACTTTTCTAGCAGATAAAAGTGTCTCAATTCCAGATGGGCAGGTAGCCATTAAAATGCATGACAGATGGGACCAAAGTCTGAGAAATAATGATACAATAATACCATGTAGTTGAGTCTGACAAGGTGACATAGAAATGAAAACAATGAAGTTCAGAGCAGACTGAACTACACAAAGATGAAAAATTTCTCTCCAAAAGTAAAATTAAAATTATACAACAAGCTGAGATGCTTGTCTTTCTCAGTCTTATTTTACTCTAGTTCCATTCATTTTACCAAAAATGACATGATTTCAATCTTCTTTATGGCTAAAAAAAAAACTCCAGGGTAAACATATACCATGTTTTTCCTATCGATTATCTGTTGATGGACATGTAGGTTGATTCCATATCTTGGCTATTGTGAATAATACCACAATAAACATGGATAAGCAGTTACCTCTATGGTATGTTGACTTATATTATTTTGTGTATATACCGAGGAATGGTATAGCTGGGTCATTGTTGTTGTTGTTAGGTTTGGGGGAGTCTGTATCCAACTCATAGCGACCCTGCATACAACAGGTGAAACACTATTGTCAGTGCTTCTCCGCTGTTCATAGGTATTTCAATGGCAGATTGTTTTTTGGGAGTGGGTTGCCAGGTCCTTCTCCCAAGCCTATAGCACCTGGTGTTCCCAAGCATTCTTCCATCCCAGTACTAACCAGGCCTGACCCTGCTTAGCTTTTGAGATCTGATGGGATTGGATCCCACAGAGCTACGGCTGCAAGCAGCTGGGTCATAGGTAGTTTTATTTTTAGCTTTTTGAGGAACCTCCACACTGATTTCCATAGTTGCTGCACCAACATGCATTCCCATCAGTAGTGTACTAGGGTTCCTTTCTCCATGTGACCTTATCAGCATTTGTTGTTTGTTTCCTCTATGCTAGCCATTCCGACTGGGGTGAAATAGAATCTCAGTGTAGTTTTGACTTGCATTTCCTGATGGCTAAGAATGTTGGGTAGTTTTTGTTTTCTAATGAAGTAAGAGGGAGAAGGACCTTGCAGCCCACTCTGGAAACAATTCACCATTGAAAATCTTATGAATAGCAGAGATTCTTTCTTTCTTCCTTTCTTTCATGTCTTCCTACAAATATTTGCCAAGCATGTAGTATGTCCTAGGTATTCTCTCTGGTGATATTAGTGTTTCTTTCGTGTGCCACCTACACCCTGTGTCACTTTTCTTCTTCCTACTTTTGTTATTGTTAGGAGAAGCACTGATAATAGTGCTGGGCATGGCACAGTGTTGGGGAGTGTTTTGTTCTGTTGTACATAGGGTTGCCATGAGTTGGACTCGACTCTATGGCACCTAACAACAAAAACAACAATCAAGTAAGAAGTCAAATCATTAGGTGACAAGGAGGAAGAGAGGATTTTTAAAGACTAGGGATAGAGGAGAAAATATGTTTTCATCCAGGAGAGTGAGGATAGTGGGTGAAACGGGAGGAAGTAATGTAGGTTACTAGGTGAGCATTGCCAGCCCACTTGTGGCTTTCAGTCATGAACTTAAAATGACACCAGTTAGCACCATTCTGTATTCGCTGTAACCATAACCAGCTGAGCTGGTGTGGGTGTGGAGATGGAGAGTGTGATTCAAGGAAATTTGTGCGTTTGCCAAGCTGAAGAAAGGCAATACAATTAATGGTGTATGTAAATGGCTCATTACGTTGATAATAGAATCTAAGTAAAGGATAGAAGACTTCATTGGGTTAGAGTGAAGGGCAGTGAAAACATATTAACAGCAGTAGATTGTAGGTCTATATGGGTAAAAGTACTCTTAGAGTCTAAAAATAGAGACAGTCTACTGGAACACTGAAGGTGGTGACCTGATAGTGGGACACTTGTAATTGATCTTATGAAGGAAATATAACTATTGGTAATTATATGATATAGATTATTCCTGTGAAGGTGAATGGCTGAGATAATATGGCCAAGCTTATTAGACAAGAAGTGATGGATTATGAAGGAATGTTATTGACAGAAACATTTAGCTAAGTATAACACTATCAAAAAATTATAATAGGACCATTATAGTTTGAAGTGACAGCCAGTGTGGAAAATGTTAAGGAAGGAATGCTTTGGTTTAATGTTTATGACCCCTCCTAAATTCACACTGAAACTTAATCTCCAATGAAAGAATATTAAGAGGTTGGGCCTTTACTGAGTAACTAGGCCATGAGAGCTCCACCTTCATTGATGGGGGAAGGTTTGCTCATTCCATCCCTTCTAACATGTGAGGCCACAGTGCTCATCTTCTCTGGATGATGTAGCAACAAGATACCATATTTGAAGCAGAGACTGGCTCTCACCAGACACCAAATTTCCTGATACCTTGATTTTAGACTTTGCAGCCTCCAAAACAATAAGATATAAATTTCCCTTCTTTATAAATTTTCCAGTCCCAGATAATTTCTTATACAGCACAAGTTGACTAAGACATGTCCACTCGTTGGGTCTATACAAGACTGTAATGAAGAGGAGTAAAACGTATCACAATCTAATAGACTATAATAGATTCAAAGGTTGTGGCTGTCAGGGAGAAAGGAATGACAATGATCTAAAAGGGACTATTATTGGAAAGTTGCTACAGGGCAAAAAGGAATGGCTAAGGGTAATATGGAGGAGACATTAGAGAGTGATTAGGAATTTTTGATCATTCTCATTAAAATATTATTTTTGGTTACAGTTGGTTGAATTTTTGTATGTAGGTGACAGGATAATTAAGTATACTGTTAGATTTTTCTCACTGAATTTCCCTTCTCCTAGCTCATGGAGGGTTCCTAATTCTTAGGAGGATTTGTTGTTGTTAGGTTCCGTGGAGTCGAGTCCGACTCATAGCGACCCTATGTACAGCAGATCGAAACACTTGCTGATTCTGTGCCAGGCAAACGATCTTATTTATGTTTAAGCCCAATGTTGCAGATACTGTGTCAATCCATCTGGTGGAGAGTTTTCTTCTTTTGCATTGACCTGCCACTCTCCCAAACATGATGTCCTTCTCCAGGGATTGATCTCTCCTGACTACATGTCTGAAATATGTAAGAAGCAGTCTGGCCATTCTTGCTTCCAAGAAGCACTCTGGTTGCACTTCTTCAAGGACAGATTTGTTGGTTCTTTTGGCAGTCCATGGTATACTCAATAGACGTCTCTAGCACCCTAATTCAAAAGCATCAATTATTTTTCTATCTCTCTTGTTCAATGTCCAGCTTTCACAACCATATGATGCCACTGAAAATACCATGGCATGAGTCAGACACACCTTCGTTTTCAATGTGACATCTTTGCTTTTCAATACTCTAAAGAGATCTTAGGAAAGATAGAGAGGTTATATAGTGGAAACTAAAGAAAACTTGTCTGAAAACATCTTGCTGGATTTTTTTAACAGCCTAAGCTCTTTGACACAATTATATTAGGTCAGAAAGGGAATAGAAAGAGGCAAATTCATTTTTATATGGGATGGGATGGGACACAAATGTAATGACTTTGGGGATAAAGGATGATTCATTAGGAACGACAAAGAATAGGAGACACTAGCATTTGTATAGCAGAAGGAAGTCATAAACACACAGTACTCAGGACCCAGTTCTACTACTTCTGAATAGTGCCATAAACCGGCCACCAATTCTTTACCATATGACATTTAGGAGACATTTAAGCTACAAACCATAACAGTTATTAAAGGTCTTTTATGGTTCCATATGAATTTTAGGATCTCTAAAATTTTCTGTGAAACATAACACTAGAATTTGTATAGGTGTTGTGTCAAATCTTTACCTCACTTTGAGTTTTATGGACAATTACAGAATGAACTCCTCTGATCCATGAGCATGGGCTGTCTTTTCATTTATGTGTCTTCTTCAATTTCTTTCATTACTATTTCATAGTTTTCAGCTTACAGATTTTTTACTTCCTTGGCTTAATTTATTCATAAGTATTTTATTTTTGCAACAATTGAAAATGGTATTGTTTTCTATTTTTTTATAAGGTTCACTGTTAGTGTATTGAAGCACTACTGATTTTGTGTGTTGATTTTCTATCCTTCACCTTTAATATATTTGTTTATTAATTCTAACACATTTTGGTTGCATCTGTAAGGTTTTCTATATATGACCCTGACATCAACAGAAATACTTCATTTCTTCCTTTCCTATTTAGATGCCTTTTATTTTTTTTCTTGCCTAATTGCTCTAGCTTGTATTATGTTGAATAGAAGTGGTGAGAGTGCATGTGTTAGCTTTCCACCACTATAACACACCTGAGATAAATCAACTTAATAAAGAGAAAAGAATCATTTCGATTTACAATTTTGGAGGATGTAGTTGATGATTGAATTTTCACCCCAATGCCCCACCTTCCAGACACACTATGGCAGGAGTTAGGTCTCCAATGCTTTAGGTGACCCTATCCTCATGGCTTTGCTAGGTGCAGTTCACACTGCACCTCTCAGCTTGAAGTCAGATGTCTGTGGCTCTCCCAGGCTGGTGTTACATAATGATGGCTCTACAGGCTTGGAGTCGGAGAGGCAGAACTTCCTGCATGGGCTCCCCTAAGCATTGCCTTGATGAGAACCCTCTCTGTTGGCCTTGACTCCACAACTCCACTAAACATTGACCTTGTGGGAGGTTTCTGCAGTGGCCCCAACTCTGCATCACTTGTTTATCTGAGCCCCAAGGTTCTTCAGAATATCCTTTGAAATCTAGATGGAGGTAAGCCTGCTTCCACAACTTGCACACTCTGTGCACTTCTAGTGTTGACACCACATGGAGTCCACCAATGCTCATTGCATATGCCCTTCAAAGTGGCAGCCCAAGCCACAACTGGGACTCAACCTAAGCCCTAACTGGGGAGGTTAAGTAGTGTTGCTTGTGACTGCAGAGTAGAGACTTCAAGTTCCCCTTGGAAGCAAATGCCAAGGTCTTTCAGATGCTGGGCTCTCTCCTCAAAATTGTTCTTCTCTCCAAACCTTGATACTCTGGGCCTGTGATGAGCAAGGTGGCCTCCATGTCTTAATGAACAGCATCTGGCTTGCTATGATCCATGCTAATCTCTTTATTGAAAGGTGGCTTAACCACACTTAATTTTGTCTCCTAAACACATTTTTAAATCATTTACATGGCTAGAATGAGAATTTTCTAAATATTTCATTCTACTTCCCTTTTAGTTATAAATTTCATTGTTAAAACATCTCCCACCTAACTCTTTTTCCCTTCTTCTGGAACTTTATAGAACAAATGTTGGCTCTTTGTTATTTTTCCACAGGTTCTTGAAATTCGGTTTATTTTTTTAGTCTATTTTCTCTCTATTTTTTATTTTCTATTTTCTCTCTATTTGGGTAAATTCTATTGGTATCTTCCTATTCACTGATTTTATCCCCGTCATCATAACTCTGCCCTTGTGATGATCCTTCATATTTTCTTTTTATTTCTATTTTTATCTTATTTTATTTTATATTTTATTTTATTTTGTAGTACTGAAGGTTGAACCCAGGGCCTCATAATTGCATACTTTGTGAGTGCTGTACCACTCAGCTACACCCTTAGCCTCCCTTCTTTTTTTTTTTTTTTTACTTTTTTTGAGACAGGGTTTTGCTAAATTACACAGTCTGCCTCTGGTCTTGAACTTGTGATCCTTCTGCTTCTGCTTCCAGAGTCACTGGGATCACAGGCATGCGCCACTGCACCTGGCCCTATTTTTATACTTTTAAGTTCTATAATTTCCATTTTATCTTTATAACATTTTTCTTTGCTGAGATCTCCAATCTCTCATTTATATCAAGAGAATTTATAATTGATTGTTGAAGTATTTTTATTACTAGATTAAAAACCTTCTCAGATGATTGCAACATTTGATTAATCTTGCTGTTGGTATTTGTTGATTGCTTCTCTTATTCACATTTTAATTTCCCTTGTTCTTGATATGAAGGATTTTTATTGTTTCCTAGACACTTCGGTGATTATGTTAGGAGATTCCTATTTTAATCTTTTATTTGAGCAGACAGTCATCATTCCTAGGCTTAGGTTCTAGGTCCTGACCTAATTTTGTGATCTGTGGTTACAATGGCAGTTTAAAACACAGAGGCTTTGCAGTATCATTTTGTTCTGCTTAGTTTGGACATATTATCAGGAAAGACCAATCCCTGGAGAAGGATATCATGTTTCAGAGAGTGACAGGTCAACGAAATAAAGGAAGACCCTCAACTAGATGGATTGACACAGTTGCTACAACAATGGACTTAAACATAGAAAAGATTGTGTTCATGGCACAGAGTTGGGGAGTGTTTTATTCTGTGTACATAAAGACAGACCCAACTTAACAGCACCTAAACAACAAATTTTATCTAGTACTTCTGCATCTCCCATCGATACTTACTGGTAGGGTAGAAGAGGTGACCCTAGGCCTAGGTAGCTGATGTCTTAATGTGGGAAGTCTCAGGCCATGGGGGTAAAGAAGCTTCCCTAGAAAGGAGATTGTTGTGGCATCCTTTTCCCTGAGTGTGGAAGATGGAGAGAACTTCTCTCACTGGGGACTTCTTGTGGATATTCACCTACTCAGTCCTAGTATCTCTGAATGGGAAAGGAATGCTGCAGGACCACAAGGACAAAGAAGCTTTCAGGTTGAATGATTGCTATGGGGGAAATCTCTCTTCCCAATTCCACTCAGATACTCCAATATCTCTGGATACAAGGAAAGTATCATGCCTACAGTGACAGAGGTTTTCCATGCTAGGCTGATTAGTACTGGGGAACCCTGTTGATGACACTGCTGGGCTGCTGGGTATTTGCTAGTGCAGGACTGAAGTTGCTGGCTTAGTAGAAAAGGAAAAGTGACAGCATAGCACCCCAAATATAGACTAATCACTCTTTCTGCTGCAGAGTCTTTCCCAATACCATGGGACATGAGCACCACCCAAATATATGGAAGATTTAACCCTCACTCTGGGTAATACTCAACCAGTAAGGAACAGAAACTAGTAAAGAAATGTCACTGACCTCTGACCTTTCAAGCTGCCAATGCTTGGAAACATTGTGTATATTTATCAGGGGGTCCTGTGGAATTCAGTCCCACTATCTATAGCAATGACAGACATAATTCTTGTTTCATTGCCATTTCTTTCTCTCCATCTCACTCTACTCTCAACCCCTTGGTTTCTGACATCATCTGCCAAATATACTATCTAAACCTAAGTCCTTTTATCAGGCTTTGCTTTTGGTGGAACTCAAACTAAAACAAGCCCAATAAAGCACAGGCTAAAGACATGAACAAAGTGATCATTAAACGAACTATGAATAACTTGTTAAAAACTATGAATAACTTATAAGCTTATGAAAATATGTTCAGCCTACTCATAATTAAAGAAATGAGAGAACAAAGATACCATTTTCACCTATTTAATTGGTAAATAGTAAACATTTTTATATTATACCACTTGTAACATGCTGTTTGCCTGCAGCCATACCACTGTGATGTCCGATCCCATCAGATCTGAGAAGCTAAGCAGGGTAGGACCTGGTTAGTACTTGGATGAGAGACCACCTGGGAACACGAGGTACTGTAGGCTTGGGAGAAGGACCCAGCAACCCACTCCCCAAAAACAATCTGCCATTGAAAACCCTATGATAGCAGAGAAGCACCGACAATAGTGTTTCACCTGTTGTACATAGGGTCGCTATGAGTCAGACACCAACTCAAGGGCACCTAACAACAACGTGCTGTTATATATACTATTATTGCTATCTCATTGCAGGACAATTTGACAATAGCTTTTAGCAGCACATTCCCTTTGATCCAGCAATTTTACTCCTAGAAATAAATACTACATGTATACTCACACATGTGGACAGAAATATGCACAAAGATGTGTGTTGCAGGATTAACTCTCTAAAACACTAATGGGAAAAATGCTGAATTTCCATCAGGAGACAATTGTTTTAAAAGGCATGGGAATTCCATATAGTAGAATATTATTCAATTAATAAAAATAGAGCATATGTGTGTCATTACAAAAAATCCCTTAGATTCATCATCAGGTTAATGCAAGGTGCAAAAATGTACATAAGATAATTGAGAAGTACATTGCTTATGTTGTTGATTATATTACATAATAACTTTTACCCTACAGATATTGCCTTTAAAGAGGAGAAAATGGCACCTGAGGGAATAAAATATTTTCTTTTCATTTTATAAAGCTTTTGTACTCAAAGAATATTTAGTCCTGCATTTATTACTTTTTAATGATCATTAGAAGTTAAACCCAGGGCCTTGCACATACCCTGCAAGTGCTTTACCACTGGGCTGCACCCCCAGCTCATTTTTAATTTTTTATCTTGAGAAAAGGTCACGCTAATGTATGCTGGGGCTGGGATTTAGCTCAGTTGGTAGAGCGCCGCTCTGCAGTCTCTGAGGTCCCGGGTTCGATTCTCAGCACCACAAAAATGGGAGAAGGACCTGGCAATCCACTCCCAAGGCAATCCCAAAACAGTCTGCCATTGAAAACCCTATGAGGGTCACTATGAGTCAGATACCGACTTGACGGCACCAAACAACAACAACAATTTATGCTGGCTGCCTCTGGCTTCAAACTCACAATCCTCCTGCCTCTGCTTCCCAAGTCACTGGGATGATAGGCATTTGCCACAGTGCCTGGCACGTACTACTTTTTAATAAATAAAAAATAATAAAATTTCAACAAATAATGGATGATGTATATCAATTGGAATTGAAATTAAACTTCAGTTTAATTTTTTCTTAGATTTGTTTTTATTAAGATGTGGCATACACAAACTATAAATGTAGAATTTACTGAATCATTTATACACATATATACATATGTGTGTGTCCAACCATCACTCAGATCAAGATACAGAACATTTCGAGTACTCCCAATAATTTCTTTCTTGTTTCTTACAAGTTAATGCCCCTGCTTGAGTTAATGACTACTTTGACTTCTATCTCCATTGGATAATTTTCAGTTTAATTTTATTTATTGGTTTCAGAGATAAAAATTATTTGTTATATAAAGCTTATGCATAGCAAAGATAACACCCAAATTTTACAAGTAATTATGTACATAGAGGTAGGACTATACATGACTTTACTTATTCTTTATAATTTTCTGGATTATTTTAAATGTGTATGTACTATTTCAACAGCCAAATAATAGCAAAGGCCTCTCCCCTAGAAAGTCCTGTTTATATATTCTGCATGGCATGCCTGGATCTTACCAAAGTCCCCCTTACCTCTAAAGCTTCTTTATTCTATTACCAGTTGTTCCTTTTCCTTTGACTCTCCTACCTTGGTCTAATTAGTGTTGTTGAAGGAGAATAGGATAGGATGAAAGGGAAACGAGTTGTGTGACCTGGATTCTATCTAGGGAACATGATTTTTTCCTGAGAGTCAATGAAACTACAATTATTTGATATTTTGAAGTTACATTCTGGGGTTGATTATTGTAAGTGCCAGACCAAATGTTGAAGACAGAAAAGACATTTACTTCCCTACAAGTATTTGTTATTGTTAGGTGTCATCAAGTGGGGTCCAGCTCATAGCAACCGTATGTACAGCAGAATGAAACACCACCTGGTTCTGTGCCAAGCACACGATCTTATTTATGTTTAAGGCCACTTAAACCACTTAAAACTGCCCTTACAATGGCTCCTATGAGCTAAGTTAGCCACTAAGTGGTGCTATAAGCTCAAGTATGAGAAATGTGGTGTGAGTTCAATTATTTTATTAAATATAATGAAGTACTTAGAGTTCTTCAATAATAATGACAAAAATATAGGCTTATTTTCTTCCCCAAATTTTACTGTTTTGTTCAAAATGAATATTCAGAAGCTCAGATACTGAAGTACTGGATGTGATCATTTAGAAGGTGTAGGGGTGGGATACATAGGGAACATTCAAATTCATTTCTCTATTTCATTCCATATTGTTTATACTTACATGTAGATTACATGATTTCATCAATATAGAAAGTTGTCTTTTAATTTAAAATGCTAACTCCTTGCATTTAATTTGTCATTCCCTTATGTTTCCACGGTCATTGCAAACATAATAATTTATGTTGTTGTTGTTAGGTGCTGTTGAGTTGGACCAACTCACAGAGACCCTATGTACATTACAACAAACACTACCTAACACTCTGCTATGCACACAATCATTTTATGTTTAAGCTTAATGTTGCTGCCACTATGTTTCTTCTCATTGAATCATGCCACATTAGCAAAACGGAAGTCTCAGGGGGTTTATTCCATCCATTCTTGTCATTAGGTTTGATTCTACTTTGGGAGACAACTCTTCCCTAGTCATCTTATAAATACCTTCAAACCAGGGGGACTCATTTTCAGGCACTATGTTTAACGGGCTGGGATTTAGCTCAGTTGGTAGAGCACTGCGCTGCAGTCTCTGAGGTCCCGAATTCCATTCCCAGCACCACAAGATGGGAGAAGGATGTGGCAATCCACTCCCAAGGCAATCCTGAAAACGATGAGCCATTGAAAACCCTATGAGGGTTGCTATGAGTCGGACTCGACTCAACGGCACCTAACCCTAACGATGATGACGATGTTTGATGGTGACAATCTGCTACTCATAGGGTATTCAGTTGCTAATTATTTCAGGAGTGTGCTGCCTTGTCCTTCTCCCTAGTGTGTCTTAGTCTGGAAGCTCAGCTAAAACCTGTCCACCATGTGTGGCCCTGCTGGTATCTGAAATACCGGTAGCATAGTTTTCAGCATCACAGCAACACTCAAGCTCCCACAGCACAACAAGCTGATAGACACAGGGAAGAATTTATACTAAGATACAGAAAAGGAAAAATACTGGAATTTTATATCATATTTTAAAAGACTTTTTAACTGGTTCACATTTATAATTGTTTTCTCTTTAATTTTGGACATTAGGCAATGTGTAGAATTTTGGTTGTCACAACTGGATAGAGGGTAGTGCTACTGGCATCTAATGAAAAGAAGTCAGGGATGTTAGTGATGTGAATACTTGATCCTTGATCAATGGCACAGTATGAAGTTTAAGGAGAAGGAGAGAGAGGAAGAAAAAGAAAAAGAAGGAGGAGGAGGAAGAGAGGAAGAGGAAGAAGAGGAGGGAATGGAAAAAGGAAAAGAAG
>VMDO01031123.1:0-20468 GCA_007922755.1 Pedetes capensis
ATAGGATAGAGTTTTGTCTTGTTTTGTTTTACTTTTACCCTTATCTAGTGAGGATTTTGTCAAATCCAAGCAAGAAAAAAATAAAAGTAAAAGGTAGCATGTATAGCAACTCTTAATAAGATTGTAAACTTCTTGAGTGCTATATTCATTCTTATCTCTCCCATTATTTTCAGCATAGATTTGGCTCATCATGATACTAGGATATGGAATATTAGAAAAAAATAGGAAAATCTTGCTATAAGAATTCTATTTTGCGAAGAAAAGCTAAAGACCCTGTGTACAAAATGAATTATTCTCAATTCACTGCTAAAAGTGTGATCACTTTTACTAGCTTTTGGTTTAACTCTTATGTTCTTCTTCTGCTTCAATTCTCACTGAAGCTTACCATGCCTTGTGTTCATTTTATTTTTCTTTTATTTAAAACAGATCTATTAAGGCTGGGCATATAGTTCAGTGATAAGCACTTGCCTAACATGTGCAAAGCTGTGGGTTCTATCCCTAGCACCATAAAAAAAAATAAAATAAAATAAAAAAATTAAAGATGATCTACTTTAATCACACCAGTACAAAAAAGTGTGTAAATGTAGAGCAAATTTAAAAGCCAACCATAAAACAACAGAATAATGAAAAGTAGTAAGAAATGATTCAAATCATTTTAATAAACAAATACAATAAAAATGCAACTTTCATTGCAAATTTCTGTTTTAAAAATTGAAAATCAAATTGTTTTATATGCAAATTTAAAGATGAAGTCGTTTTCTCATTCATTTTTCAACAACAATTCATTTTTGTGTGGGAATTAAATAAGAAAAAAATGTGCCTAGAGCTGATCCAGAAAGAATATTGGGATGGATTTCTTTGTCAGATTAATAAGTAATGAATAGGCTGAGGAAAAAAACAGAATCATTCAATTGTATTTAGATTTGCTATGTTACATGAACATTTGATTTTCCAGTGCAATTTTATTTTAATATTAGCAAATAAAGAATTTATAGTCCTTACTTTTTAACAAATTACACTAAAACTCATGAGATTTTAAATTTAGAAAAGTATTTTGATTAAAGTGAAGATTTTACAAAAGGAATTATTTTTCATACTATAAAATAGAAATGTCTTATTGGAAAAATTTTTTTCTCATATTTACTGTGAATTAAATCATTATCAAATAGATGCTCATGAGAATTTCTACATTAATTTATCTCTTTGTTTGGATTCTGTTTCTAGGAAAAGGCTTATAGTTGTCTATATTCTACCCTGTCACAATGATCACAATTTATCCTCAAGAAAAGGAGACTATAGAGATTTCAATAACTTTTATCCCTACTAAACTATTAACCTCATGTGTCAGTCAGCTTGTCATGCTGTGGGGGCTTGCATGTTGCTGTGATGCCGAAAGCTATGCCACCACTATTTCAGGTACCAGCAGAGCCACCAATGGTGGACAGGTTTCAGCTCAGCATCCAGACTAAAACAGACTAGGGGGTATGACCTGGCAACCCACTCTCAAAACAATTAACCATTGAAAGCCCTATGAATAGCAGAGAAGCACCGTCAAATATAGTACTGAAAAGTGAGCCCCACAGGTTGGAAGTCATTCAAAAGACAACTGGGGAAGAGTTACTTCATCAAAGAACAATTGACCTTTATAATGGGAATGGAGTAAAGTTCCTGGTACCTCTATATGAAGATGTGGTGCAACTCAAAATGTGAAGAAACACAGTGGATGTAACAATGAGTTCAAACATAAAATAAGAAGATCATGTGCATGACACATTATCAGGTAGTGGTTTGCTCCATTGTATGTAGGGTTACTATGAGTGGGACCTGACTTAATAGCATTTAACAACAACATTAATCTCTTAAGGACTGTTTAAAAACTGTGTAGTTGAGTCAAATTAATTATGATACTAATTAACTCAAGAAATGAAGAAGGAATGCTAGAAAGGGAAGAGTGATATAGTCAGGACAAAGAGAAAAGGACAAGGAACAAACAGGAAAGAATGCAAATAAATGATAGAAACGGAAGGAAACAAAGAGAGACTGAAGTTAGGATAAGATGGAACAAAATCAGTTATGGAGTTATACTTCATTCATCTAATAAGGAGATGAAACATTCCAAGGAATGACAAAAAAAAAACTTTATTGAAACATGGCATGAATGAATACCTTAATGGAATCAGAATGGAAACATTGGAGGTAATGGTAGGTGTTCCCACAGGGAACTGATATGCACATCTTTTTAGATAGTCTCAAATTATTTGATGGGCTCAATATATCCACAAAGTATTTTAGCTAAATGAATTCCCCGAAATTCAGACTTTCACTTTCAAGGGGTGACCTGATTGAAGGGTTAGGATGATCACTTTTTCATTAAATTATAGCCTATTTTGTATATAGATGCCTGTCCTGTGTGTTTTGAATATAAACATAAATAAAATAATATGTAGTGTCTGATTTAAGATGTAGGGCAAAATTTATATACTTACATACAAAATAACTTAAGAATATTTAACAACATATTCTTCAGGTAAATGAACAGATCCCTCAATACTTCCAGAATGCAGACTAAAGACAGAGAAAACTTTTGAAAGAATGAGAAGATTGGTGGAAAGGAACAAGTGCAAAGGCAATAGCAGGGCATAATGTACAAATGAAAAAGTCATTTCAGAATCATCTACATTACTGACTACAGCAGAAGATCCAAGTGGATTGGTGCTATGAAAACTTGTAAGTGGGATGTCTGTTGTTTAAGACTGTCCAGGATTTTCTTCCCTTACTTTTTTTTTCATTAGTATTTTACCCAAACATGTTAGTAGGACACGGAGCAACAAGTCAGTCAATATATCCCTTATGCAACTGTCAAATCAGCATTGTTTATACCTTCATCTCCTCAAACATTTTGCACAACAAAATAAAGAAAAAAGTGGTAAGAATTTTAATTAGCATGTAATAACTGTCATATGCACTCAGGAGTGATACCCTGATTTTTCTTCTCCTCTCTTTGGTGTTTTCATAGAGTTGCATCCTATATTTTGCATCTTTTCTCTCTCTTTACCCCTCCACATAGTCCCCATCCGCTAACCTTTCTAATAGCATGCTGATTTTCCTATAGAGAAACAACCTTCCCTTCTAAGTGCCATGGTTGGGGTGAGGCTAAGGTTCAAAAGGTAAGTATGTATCTCAGCCCTGGCCATTGAGAGCAGTACACCTGCACCATCCCAGAGATCAGTTCAGGGATGGGTATGTGACTGACACTGACCAATCAGAACAATAGCAGGAAGTACCTGGAAAGGCTTGTTGCTATGTGGGAACAACCTGCCTAAGAGGCCAGCACAATGAAAGAGATGACCATACACAGAAAGAAATTTCTGACCATTATTAAGACCCCTGGAACCAACTATGCTTGAATTTTAATATTCCACAGACCTTTCAGTTACACAAGCCAACAATCTGCCTTTTCTGCTTATGTCAATTTAAACTGATTTTCTGTTAATAGCAACCAAAAGAATATCAACTAACACATGAAGTATATGAGAAGAAACCAGATAACAGAGGACTTTGAGTACTAACCAGAGACATTGAAACACAAAACCCAGGAATGTATATAAGTCTCATATGTTGGTTGAAATAGGGTGAGCCCAAAGATTTAAAAGTATAGGTGTGTGGAAAATTTTTTATTCAAATTCTGGCTTATAAGTTAGCAATGCAAATGTGAGCAAAAAATTGAACCATTAAGCGCCTCAATACTGCCATATGTAAGTCAGGATAATAGCACCTATCCTGGAAGACATTTTGACTATAAAATCAGATAAAATATGTGTGAGATCATAGTAGGTGGTCAGTAAAGATATTTCCCTTTACCATTCCCTATTGGAAATAGCAACAGATTTTACACAAAAGAGATTACACAGCTTAAAAAAAAAGTCAAGCTATTTTCTGAATGTCCCAGTACAACCCATCATCCCATGCTCAATGCTTAGTTTTTACATTCTTTTCCATTACAAAACTCCCTATCCCTTCTCAGGATATTAGTCATAACAAGAAGTTACAAAAACGAAGAAAATTTGTATTTTAAGGAGGGACACATAACAATGGAAATATTTAAACCTATAAGAAATGACTTCCTAAATTTCACACTTTAAGCATGTTAGGACAAGTTTGTTGAGAGAGGGAATCAAGTTCACCTAGATGGTAATGCAGCATGTGGTAGGGAAAAAATAGGTCACAAATCAACTCATATGCATAATTTCTTTAGAGAAAAAAATGACTATCAGTATGTAATTCAGTCTTAAAACTGCATGTCATGGAGTTATAAAGTATGTTGGACAATCAGACATGAAAAGAATGTCATTCATAGGATTATATATAAAAAATAAGTAAATATGAAAATAATCATTTGGAAATAATTTCTCCTGTCTCACCTTTCTCTCACCACATTGGCCTGAAACTGACTATCTTTAGCTGACAAAACCACACTGGAAAGACTCTGGCAAAGGTACTAGTGATTCCTGAATTGTCACAAGGAATGGCCTCTGCTGGCCTAACTTGCCTGTCCTCTCTGGAACTTTTGCCTTGGTTGCTATTCCTTTCTTGCAGCTTCATCCAACCCCTGTTTCCTATTTCAGTCCCATGTGGTTCTCTTCCATGTTCCTGGGTCTTTACTAATCAAGTGTCTTCAATATCTTTTTACTTCTATATGGGGCAATTACCCCTACATGTCTGTCTGCTTGTCATTGGGGGCGTGCACATTGCTGTGATGCTGAAAGCTATGCCACTGGTACCTCAGAATCAGCAGGGTCACCAATGGTGGACAGGTTTCAGCTGAGCTTCCAGACTAACATAAACTAGGGAGAAGGACCCAGCAGCCCACTCTCAAAACAATTAACCATTGAAAATCCTATGAATAGTAGAGAAGAACTGTCAAATATAGTGCTAAAAATGAGCCTCCCCCAGGCTGGAAGGAATTTAATAAATGACTGAAGAGTTGCTTCCTCAAAGTAGAGTCACTCTTAATGATAGGAATAGAGGAAAGCCTCTGGAACCTCTATTTGCTGATGTGGCACAACTCAAAATGAGAAAAAACATAGTGGCTGCAATGAAGAGCTCAAACAAAGAGATTACATGCATGGCGCAGTGTTGGGTAGCATTTTTTCTGTTGTAGTTAGGGTCACTGTGAGTTGAATCTGACTCTATGGTACGTAACAACCTAGGGTAATTTTTTTTGTGTGTGTGGTATTGGGGGTTGAACCCAGGGCTTTGAGCTTGCATGCTTTGCAAGTACTGGACCACTGAGCTGTACCCTCAACCCATTTTTTGTTTCCTTTTTTTAGACAGGGTCTCACCAAATTACAGACTGCCTCTGGTCTTGAACTTGCGATACTCCTGCCTCCACCTTCCCAGCCACTGGGATTACAGCTGTGTGCCACAGCACCTGGCTACAACATAGGGTAATTAAACTAATGCATTCAACTGCCACCTACATCTTATTGAGTCCTGAATCTATACTTCTAGTTTGTGAATGGAATCAAGGGCATTGTCACCTGGATTTTCCATGGACGCTTTAAATGCAGATTCTTTTCTCCTGTATACCTTTCCTTGTGAATAGCACTTCCTAGTCATTAGTGACTAGGTACTCACTTAAGAGTCATTCTAGATTCTGTTCTCTTTGTCACAGTACCAGTCATGCAATTAGTGAACAAATTTAGTCAATTCTACCTTCTAAACCTGTTTTTTTTTTAATTTTACAGTTCATGTACTGTGCATGTCCTTTATTTTTATTAGGCTACTATCTTTCACAAAGAAATAGATTTTAATATGATTTGTTGCCAATATTCTCATACCCCAACCACTCATGCTCCATATCATTGCCACATTTTTTCTAAAATGCAAAACTGTTTATGACTACTCTGAACATCCACTTCCTGTCCACATAACTTTTGTCCCTCTCTCAAATGCCCTGCCATATTTAAATCATTGTGAAATTTTATTTCTAAGCTTCATCTTTTGTCATCTCCACTATTAGCCTTTTGGTAACCACTCCTCTTGTTTCAGCACCCAACCATAAAATGACATCTCCCTCTGTGTCTTCAATAGTTTCTTCAGATTTCTGAGTTTTCTAATTCACTTCTTAGATTATAGACATTCAGAGAATGTGCACTGTGTAATATCACCCCTTTAGACACAAAGACTAGATGCATAGAAAGCACAGAGCATACACTGAAAGACTTATGGCATTTATATAACATGTATACATTGATATTGACAGAGAAACTTTGAGGAAATGTGAACATAAGCAATAAAATGGCATATTAACACTGATTTTTTTTACCAGACAGTAGGGTAGAAATTCTACTGCTAAGAGACAACACATGTAATATGGTATGTTGTTGCTGTTGTTGTTAGGCACCATTGAGTCAAATCTGA
The DNA here is from genome assembly GCA_007922755.1 of Pedetes capensis. Classification (NCBI taxonomy): domain Eukaryota; kingdom Metazoa; phylum Chordata; class Mammalia; order Rodentia; family Pedetidae; genus Pedetes; species Pedetes capensis. Next base: position 6,424 of record VMDO01031123.1, read on the forward strand.
ACCATAGTAACCCTTTGTACAACAGAATAAAATACTCCCCAATTCTGTGCTGGGCTGGGATTGAGCTCAGTTGGTAGAGGACCACTCTGCAGTCTCTGAGGTCCAGAGTTTGATTCCCAGCACCACAAAAATGGGAGAAGGATGTGGCAATCCACCCCCAAGGAAATCCCAAAACAATCAACCATTGAGAACCCTATAAATGTCATTATGAGTCAGGCATGACTAGATGGTACCTAATAACAACAACAATTCTGTGCCAGGAATAAAATATTTATTATGTTTAAGCCCATGGTTGCAGACACTGTATCAATCCATCTCCTTGAGGGTCTTCTGGGTTTTGTTTGTTTTTTGTTTGTTTGTTTGTTGCTGTTGACCTGCCACTCTCCCAAACATGATGTCCTTTTCCAGGGATTGGTCCCTCCTGACAAGATGTCCAAAATATGACAGACACAGTCTAGCCATCCTTGCTCCCAAGGGGCACTCTTGATGCACTTCTTCTAGGACAGATCTGTTGGCTTTTTTTGTAGTCCACAGTATATTCAATATTTTTCTCCAACAGCATAATTCAAAGACATCAATTATTCTCCTGTCTCTCTTGCCCAATGTCCAGCTTTCACAACTATGTGATGTGACAGAAAATACCATGGCATGAGTCAGGTGCACTTTTGTCTTCAATGTGACATATTTACTTTCTATCACTTTAGAAAGGTCTTTTGGAACAGCTTTTCCCAGTGCAATGCGTCTTTTGATTTATTCACTGCTGCATCCACAGGTGTTGATTATACAACCAAGTAAAGCAAAATCTTGGACAACTTCAATCTTTAATCCACTTATCATGAAGCTGCCTGCTGACCCAGTTGTAAGGATTTTTGTTTTGTTGATATTGAGGCACAATCCATACTGAAGGCTGTGTTCTTTGATATTAATCAGAAAATATATCAAATCCTCTTCATTTTCAGCAAGCAGAGTTTTATCATCTGCATAATGCAGGTTGTTAATAAGTCTCTCCAATCATGATGCCACATCTTGATAAAGTCCAGCTTCTCAGATTGTTTGCTCAGCATAGAAATTGAAGAGGTACAGTGGAAGAATACAGTTCTGATGCACACCTTTCTCTACATTAAACCAGGCAGTGTTTCCTTTTTCTATCCAAATAACTGCCTCCTAGTCCATGGACAGATTCCTCATGATTACAATTATGTGCTCTGATATTCCCATTTTTTGCAATGTTACTCATAATTTACTGTGATCCACACAGTCAAATGTGTTTTCATAGTCAATAAAACACATAGACACCTTTCTGGTATTCTCTGCTTTTAAGTAATATCCATTTGACATCAACAATGATGTCCTTGGTTCCACAAATTCTTCTGAGTCTAGCTTGATTTTCCAGCAGTTTTCTGTCTATATACTGCTGGAGTTGCTTTTGAATGATGTTTAATGAAACTTGCATGTGATATTTACAATATCATTCAACAATTTCCACATTTGGTTGGATCCCCTTGCTTGGGAAGAGGCACAAAAATGGATCTCTTCCAGTAAGTTGGGCAGGTAGCTGTTTATAACAGTCATATTAACTGGCCTTCCCTGTAGGAATATGAATATTATTCTATCACTGACAGCATAGTACTTTAGGACAGATCTTGAGATGTCTTCTTTGATGATGAGTACAACCATTCCTGACGTAGTAGACCATATGATTATCTGATTCAAAATGCCCCATGCCAGTCCATTTTAGCTCCCTGAAGCCTAGAATGTCAATGTTTATGTGTTCCATTTCCCTTTTGTTGATTTCTAATTTTCCTAATTTCATACTTTGTACATTCCATGTTCCTATAATTAATGGATGTTTATAGTTGTTCCTTCACATTTTGAGTAAAGCCAGACACATGATCTTATTTATGTCTAAGCCCATTGCTGCAGACACTGTGTCAATTCATCTTGTGGAGGATTTTCCTTTTTTTCTCTTACCTGCCACTCTCCCAAACATGATGTCATTCTCCAGGGATGGGTCTCTCCTGACTGCATGTTCGAAATATGTAAGATGCAGTCTGGCCATCCTTGCTTCCAAGGAGCACTCTGGTTGCAATTCTTCTAGGACAAATCTGTTGGCTCTTTTGGCAGATCATGGTATATTCACTAGACATCTCCAGCATCATAATTCAAAATCACCAAATCTTTTCCTGTCTCCCTTGTTCAATGTCCAGCTGTCACAACCATATGTTGCAATTGAAAATACCATGGCATAAGTCAGAGGCACCTTTGTCTTCAATGTGACATCTTTACTTTTCAATACTCTAAAGAGATCATTTGCCACAGCTTTTCCAAAAGCATTGCATCTTTTGATTTCTTGACTGCTGCTTCCATGGGTGTTGATTATAGAGCCAACCAAAACAAAATCTTGGACAACCTCAGTCTTTTCTCCAGTTATTGTGAAGTTGTATACTGACCGATTGGTAAGGATTTTTGTTTTGTTGATGTTTAGTAGCAACCCATATTGAAGGCTGTGATCTTAGAATTTCATCAATAAATGTTTTAAATCCTCTTCACTTTCAGCAAGCAGACTTGTGTCATCTGCATAACGCAGGTTGTTAATGAGTTTTCCTCTAATTCTGATTCTGTGTTCTTCCTCATAAAGTCCGGTTTCTTGGATTATTTGCTAGGCGTAGAAATTGAAGAGAGATAGTGAAAGTATAAAGCCCGCAGCACATCTTTCTTATCTTTAAACCAGGCAGTGTGTCCTTGTTCTATTTGAACAACTGCTTCCTGGTTCAAGTACAGATTCCTTATGAGTACAATTAGGTGCTCTGGTATTCCCATTTTCCAAAGTTTTATCCATAATGTGTTATGATCCACACAGCCAAATGCCTTTGCATAGTCAATTAAACATAGACACCTTCTTGGTATTCTCTGCTTTCAGCTAATATCTACCCAACATCAGCAACAATGTCCCTGGCTCCCCACCCTCTTCTAAATCCTACTTGATTTTCTGGCCATTCCCTGTCTATATACTGCTGTACTCACTTTTGAATGATTATTAGTAAAATTTTGTTTGTGTGATAGTAGCGATATTAGTGATATTGTTTGATAGTTTCCACATTCAAATGGATCCCCTTTTTTAGGAATAGGCACAAATATGGATCTCTTCCAGTCAGTTGGCCAGGTAGCTGTTTTCCAAATCTGTTGACATAAACATGTTAACACCTGCAGCGCTGCATCTGTTTATCAAAACACCTCTGTTGGTAGTCCATCAAGTGCCTAGATCCTTGTGTTTCACCAGTTCTTTCAAGGTGGCTTCCACTTTGTCCTTCAATACCATTGGTTCCTCTTCATATGCAACCTCTTGAAATGGCTGGTCATCAACCAATTATTTTTTGTGTAATGACTCTGGGTATTCCTTCCATCTTCTTTTGATGTTTCCTGCATTGTTTAATATTTTCCCTGTAGAATCTTTCACTATTGACACTCTAGGCTTAAATTTTTTTCTTCACTTCCTTAAGCTTGAGAAAAACAGAGCATGTTCTAACCTTTTGGTTTTCTCCCTCTACCTCCTTGTGCATGCCATTATAATATTTGTTTTTGTCTTCTCAAGTTGCCTTTTGAAATCTTCTGTTTAGTTCCTTAACTTCACCATGTCTTCCTTGTACTTTAGCTGCTCTACATTCAAGGGCAAGTTCAAGAGTCTCTTTTGACATGTAATTTGGTCTTTTCTTTTTTTCCTGTCTTTTTAATAACCTTTTGCTTTCTTCTTGAATGACATCTTTTATGTCATGCCACAACTCATGTGGTCTCCTATCATTTGTATCTAATGCATTAAGCCTGTTCTTGAGGTGGTCCCTCAACTCAGGTGGGATATAGTCAAGGTCATACATTGGCTCTCATGTACTTGTTCTAATTTTCTTCAACTTCAGTTTGAACTTGCATATGAGAGGTTGATGGTCTGATCCATAATCAGTACCTGGTCTTGTTCTGACATTTGATATAGAGCTTTCCATCATCTCTTTCCACATATGTAGTCAATTTGGTTATTCTGTGTTCCATTGGGTGAAGTCCATGTGTATAGTTGCCATTTATGTTGGTGAAAAAATGTATTTGCAATGAAAAGGTCATTGGTTTGACAAAATTCTATCATGCAATCTCCAGCATTATTTCTGTCACCAAGAGCACATTTTCCAACTACTGAACCTTCTTTGTTTCCAACCTTTGTATTCCCGTCACCAATAATTATCAGTTCGTCCTGATTGCATGTTTGATCCATTTCAGATTTCAGAAGCTGGTAGAAATCTTCCCTTTCTTCATTTGTGGCCTTAGTGTTGGGTGCACAGTATGTTCAATATTCTTCTCTAACAACATAATTCAAAAGCATCAATTTTTATCCTAACTCCCTTGTTCGTTGTCCAGCTTTCACAAGCGTATGATATGACTGAAATTATCATGGTGTGAGTCAAGTGCACCTAGGTCTTCAATGTGACATCTTTCTCTTTCAACCCTTTAAAGAGATCTTTTGCAACAGCTTTTCCCAATGCAATGCATCATTTGATTTCTTAACTGCTGATTGTGCATCAGACCATCAACTGCTCATATGTAGGTTTAAACTGAAACTGAAGAAAATTAGAAAATGTGTACAAGAGCCAAGATATGACCTTCAGTATATCCCACCTGAGTTCAGAAACCACCTCAAGAACAGATTTAATATGTTAGACATTAATGTTGAACACCAGACAAGTTGTGGCATGACATCAATGACATCAATATTTCCCATCCCACATGTTCTTTCACAATGTGAACTTTCCACTCTTCCATCAAGAATCAGACTCTCTACCTTGTTGAACCCTGTGACTATTTTGACACAAGAAAATAGCGGACATTATACTATACCACATTGGTCATAGCCCTTAACTGATATTTTCTGTTTCTTCAGAGCTAGTTACCGCATATGTAGTAAAACCACTGAATACCATTCTCTAAGAAATATAAACATGAGGGAGTAGGGGTTTAAGTCAGTTGGTAGAGCACTTGCTTAGTATGCACAAGGCTTTGGATTTGATCCCCAGAATCTTCAAAGAGAAAAGAAAAGAAAGAAAAGTAAAGAAAAGAAAAGCAACATAAACACGGACAGGAATTGAGTAATGAGTAATGTGAGGGCAAGGAGCACTGAGGCACCTGACTGGATGAAGAAATGTCTTAGTTACTAGAAGCTGAGCCTTCAGATGACTCTAGCCCCAGACACCATCTGCCCTCAACAGCATGAATAATGTCAAGTGAGAAATATCCACCCATGTCCAGTCTAACATACAGGGCCAGAAAGAAATCACAAATTGTTTAAAGTCCTAATTTTGGGGGTAGTGTGTACATCACAAGAGCTAATTGAAACACAATTTAGTTTTCAATTTTTTCTTATACTGTTAGAATTTCTAAGTTGGATAAATTATAATAGTGGCTATCCTTCAAGTGCTAAGTGACCTGTCGACTCATGAAAACAAGAATGCAAGAGCAATAGCATTGAAAGTAGAATATTTGAAGATTTTTTTTTCTTTTGTGGTGCTGGGGGCCGAACCCAGGGCTTGACCCTTGCATGCTTTGCAAATGCTGTACCACTGAGCTTCAACCACAGCCCCCCCCCCTTTTTTTTTTTTACTTTTTGAGACAGGGTCTTGCTAAATTACACAGATTGCCTCTGGTCTTGAACTTTCGATCCTCCTGCCTCTGCCTCCTGGGTCGCTTTGATTACAGGTTTGCAACACTATGCCTGGCTTTATCTGAAGATCTTTTTAATTGAAAATATTGATTGTCTTTAAATAATAAAAATAGAAAAATCAATATCTACTTAGATTGAATTGATTAAAATAATTGTGACATATCCCCACAGTGGATCATTATACACTGTAAAGAGAATATCTTGGTCCAGTTGAGATGATATGGAATGATGCCAGTGGAATAAGTTAAGTTGTAAAAATGATGTCCTCAGTGAGGATCCATCCCATTTCTTTTGAAATACATATTTATAAATTCAGCAGAAAAAATCCAAACATGTACTTACAAGGGCATGTTTATTCCTGAGAACCTGATTGACAAATGAGAACTTTCATTTTATTATAATTACATCACAATGACTGTATACTTTTATAATGTATGTGTATCATAGGGTTTTTTAAAGGAAAACACACATGTGGGGAAAAAATAGACATTTAGCAAATGTCTGATTTTGTTTCTCTCTCCTCTTTCCCTCAGTATTATTCTGTCTAGTGATATCTTTAATTAATCTTTACTTTTGGCTATCTTTAGCTTAACAATATCATAGAACTCCAGGATATATATCATATTATTATTAGGAGTCAAATTATTTAATACTTCAAGTCTAAATTCCTCAACAGGGCAATTGAGTTCTCCACAATCTTGTTGTAAACTATCAAGGTATTTTTCCAGTTTTTAAAATACTTGTTTCCAAATGAACAAACTACATCAGGTCCCAGAATTGTGACCTGTTTTATTTGCATCTGGACAACTCACATTAATCCCTACACTTACCATTTCCTCCACTGTCACCCTACGTCTACACCTCCCCCATTCTTCAATGCCCCACCGGATCTTCAGATAAAGTCAATCAGTACCACTGACATGGTTTTTACCATGGGAATCTTATAACACATTACCTGCCTTTTCCTTGCATTTGCCACTTTCTTCCTAGTATTTTTGAAATTATTTTATTTATAACTAATATTCTCAGTAGATAAATAATTTACATATTTCAAAGCTGAAACATATTTCAAACTATGCAACGAGTCATCTGCCTCTCTAGCCATCCTAGTGGTTTGTTTTCTTATGATCCTTTTTGGGGAAGGTTTCTATACATATAAGCATGTACATGCTTACTTTCCATACTTTTCATACAAGTAATTGTATATTATACACACTTTTATTTTTTGGTACTGGGGGTTGAACCCAGGGCCTCACCCTTGCATGCTTTACAAGTGCTGAACCACTGAGCTGCATCCCCAGCCCTTTTTTTTTTTTTTTTCACTTTTTTGGGACAGAGTCTCACTAAGTTATGTGCACTGCCCCTTGTCTTGAACTTGCAATCCTCTTGCCTCTGCCTCCCAAGCCACTGTGATTACAGGCATGCACCACCGTATCCGGCTGTATATACACACTGTTTTATACTTAGTATTTCTCACTAAATACATTTACCCATTCAATATAAGCCCATATAAAACATCTAGCATTATGTCAAGAACTGTCCTGGGCATTGGAAATAAAGTTAAAAATACAAAAAGAAAAAAAACTCCACCCTAATGGAGTTTATGTTCTAGCAAGGGAGACAGATAAAGAACAAAATAATTATAATAATATGGTATGTCTCATAACAGGCATTAAACATAATAGTAATGATGTGGTAGAAAAGCAATGGAAAATGAAAACAATGGAAAATTCTGGAGGTAACATTTCAAATAAGGTGACCAATATGGGCTTCACTGAAAAGGTACTTTTAAAATAACATCCTTGTTGTTGTTGTTGTTAGATTACATAAAGTCAGGTCTGACTCATAGTGACACTAGGCACAACAAAAGGAAACACTCCCTGACGCTGTGCCATGCCCAGCACTATGTCAATGCTTCTCTGCTACTCATAGGGTTTTCAATGGCTGATTGCTTCAAAATTGTTCTTGAGAGTGGGCTACCAAGTCTTTCTCCCTCCTTTGAGATTATGGGGATCAAACCCAAGGTCTCAGAGAGTGCAGGGGCATAAAAGTAAGATTGTGTCCCCTGGGTTTTAAGTAAAGTATTGTGGTTTTAGCCACGTAAGCAATACTTACTGGTATTTTAATATTTTTATTTGTGTTCTATTACTTTTTTCTTCTAAAATTTCAAGTAATTTTAATATGACTAGTATGCATGATTCATCTTAGTTTCTGCTACTAAACCCAAAGTCTTATAAATAGTAAGTATTTAAGAATTGTTAAATGATAGGTCAATATAGAAGTGAATAAGGCATATATGGAAATGCCACAATGAAAAGCATGTCAGAATGAATCACATTAAGGTGTACATTAAAAATTTCCAATAAAAAAATCCAAAAAGAAGAAGAAGAAGAAGAAGAAGAAGGAGGAGGAGGAGGAGGAGGAGGAGGAGGAGGAGGAGGTGGTGGAGAAGGAGAAGAAGGAGAAGAAGGAGAAGAAGAAGAAGTGAATGAGTGAATCAAGGAGTGGTGCATAGTCTAAAACCAATGACATATACTAGATCCAGGGTCTTTGCATCTGCTCCATCCTTAGCCTAGAATGCTGTCTCCTATCTGCCCAGGTGACCAATGCCCTCAATTCTCCAAGATCCTTACTCAAAAGGCATTCCTAGGTGGGGCATCACTGAGCCTCTTATCTAAAATTAACCAATCAACAAAAGCAAGCAAAGACAGACTAAATGACTAATTAAAAGCTCTGCTTATGCTTATAAAACAGAGAATTTTGATGCTACTCCATAATTTCCTGGAAAGCTGATATAGAGGAAGAAGCTACCTGTGAACACTAACAGAACAAGTGATTCTTGACCATTCTACCATGAAGGTTATGTAATGTATTTTGTCAGTTATCAGAATCTGTAGAATATTTGTTAGGGGGTGGGTTTATGTCTACTATGTACTAACAAGCAGGATTCAGTTTTCTCAAACACTGACCTGTAATCTCACAACATATAAATGAGCTAAGAAGTATTTTTCAGTATGACTGAAAAAGATCTAAATTCAGAATTTCCTATTAGTCTCTTGTATGCCACATGCATATAGCCTTTCTAAGAAGACTTGCATGTATTAAAATGAGATAAGCAAGGGCCCCTTCTAGAAGAAATTTCAGAAAAAGGAACAACTACTGGATTTAAAAACCAAAAAGATGATTAGCAAAGAATACAAAATTATTAATAAAACCCAATTCTAGTATTCTTGGGGTAGGTCTCCATCATGAGTAGAACTTATTGAATCTAATTTGCTGTATCATTGCCAAATCTGACTCTAGTTTTATCTTAATTGAAATGGATGCTTCATGAAACAAAGACCTACATTCTGAAAACTGTTTTCCATGCAACATGCATTAAGGAAACTTGTTCCGTAAGCACATCTGGTCCTGGCTCAGCACACTGTGAGGAGATCTATACACTGTCTTATCTCATTGCTCCAACATTAAAACTTTTAAGACATTGGTTCAATAAATGTATTCAAGCACAGTTTTTGTCAAAATTTTCAAACCCTTTAAACCATAAAGTTATCCTAGCATGTAGATTATACTGTTGCTCTTATTGTTTCTCATCAAGTACGACAAGAGTATTGAAAATACTGCTCCAATTTCTTCAGCATGTCTCAAGCATAACATATCATTTGTCAACAGACGCTACAAAAGCACTCATTGATCTCTAACGCATTTAATACATAGAAAAAAGCCAAAATTGTGCCTGTAATCATATATTTTTAAATCACTAGTTTACATAGCTGTTTACAAGTGTTTCCATTTTACTACCCAGGAAAGAATATTTCTCAATTGTAAAACCTACTGCAAGGAAAATTGTGGTTTAGGAACTGAAAGACAGAATCTTTCTCTGTAAACTCTAATATTGGAGTATAACCCTAATGTTTAGAGACCAGTTTTGTGAATAAATTGTTTTCCATATTTTCCATATTGACATTTAATACAAACATATAATGTGCTAAAGTTATATATCTTTATTTGATTTTGTTCCTAAATACTTAACCTTAAACCCCAAGACAATGTTGTCAACGTGAAAGAAATGTTTGCAAGTTACTTTATGAAGATATGAGTCATCTAAGAAAAGTTATTTCATTTGCAAAGAGCATTGAAATGATCAGACATAACAAAATGATATCTATGACTTTATAGAGGGGTAAACTAGAAATTCAGAACAAAGTAAAATAAATATTTATGTTCTATGGATAAAAAATCAAAATGTATAATAATATTAAAATTTTAGTTTTTTTATTTTCAGACATTTAAAAAATGTTTATAATATTTCTCCTTATTCTTCAAACTTTAAGAGAAAATTTCAGCAAGAAAATTTTGTAAGGTATTAATTACTGTACTGTACAAATACATTCAGAAAGTAGAAATAATCTTTGAATCTTCTAATTCATCTATTTTTGAACTTTTCTTATATATTGTATGTTTTTATGTTGTTGTTAGGTGTCATTGACTTGGTGTCTGACTCATAGCAACCCTATGTATCACAGAAGAAATACTATCATCAGTGCCTCTCTGCTCTTCATAGGGTTTTTATGGTGGATTGATTTTTGAGAGTGGGTTGCCAGGTCCTTCTTCCAAGCCTATAGCACCTGGTGTTCCCAGGCGGTCTCCAATCACTAAGGTTCTGAGATCCAACAGGATCAGACCCCACAGTGCTATGGCTGCAGGCTGTATGTTTTTGTAGAATACCATTAAATGTGAATTACTGATATAAAACTAAACTGAAAATAAGCATTCTGTGTTCAATTTCATCAAAATAAGATGAGCACATCATCAAGAAAACAAATAATAAATGCTGGTAAATATGTAGGAGTAATGAACTCATATAGACAGCTCAATGTTATTGTTGTTGTTGTTGTTAGGTGCCATCAGTTTGGGTCCAGTTCATAGTGACCCTCATAGAGTTTTCAATGGCTGATATTTCGGGATTGCTTGGGGAGTGGGTTGCCATGTCCTTCATCCATTTTTGCTGTGGTGGGGATCAAACCCAGGGCCTCAGAGAGCATAGAGTGGTACTCTACCAATGAAGCTAAACCCCAGCCACATGTGTGTGTGTTACACACACAGATATGTAACACACACACACACACGTGGCTGGGGTTTAGCTTCCTTGGTAGCATACCACTCTATGCTCTCTGAGTATACACACACACACACACACACACACACACACACACACATACATATATGTATGTATTAAATATGAAACATCTGAATGATCCAGATATACCACTATAATACTTCTGGGTTTATACCCAAAAGAATCAAACTCAGTTTTTATGGAGATACCAGCACATTGATGTTTATTACTGCAGTATTCACAATAGCTAGCTAGGTACCCAGCAATGAATGAATAAAGAAAATATGGTATATATACTCAATGGAGTTTTATTCAGCCATGAAGAATGAAATTACGTCATCTGCAGAAAAATGGGTAGAACTGGAGACCATCATGTTAAATAAAATAAATCATCTCCCAAAGACAGGTACTGTGTGTTTTCTCTCATATGTGGAATTTGGGAGCAAGGAAGGACATGAAAGTAAAAGAGTGCCTATTAGGGACATGGAACAGGAAAAAGGGGCATTAAGAAAGGATAAAAGTCCATTTATATTGACCTCATTCTTATCTTCCCTCCCCCCCTTTTATTATGATCCGACCTTTGAGTAGGATTTTTCCTTCTTGTAATTTTGAATCAGCTCCTTTATATGAGTGAGAACATGTGTTGTTTCTCTTTCTGAGCTCGTGTTCGTTCACTTAAAATAGTTTTCTCTAATTCCAGCCATTTTGCTGCGAATAACCCTATTTCATTTTTCTAAAATACTACATAGTAAAAGATAGAGAAGACTTGGATGGGAAACTTAGATGGGAAGGGGGGAGGCGGGGAAACATAGAGGAGGGTAAGGGGTAACCTATATGGATAATGTTTATCAAACTGCATATATGAAAATTGTCACAATGAAAAGCATGTCAAAATGAATCACATTATGATGTACATTAAAAATAAAAATATAAATAAATAATTAAAAAGAAAGGATAAAAGGGGTAAATATGAACAAATTAGGTTATATGTGTGTATGAAAGTATCCCAATGAAACCCCTTACTTGGTACAATTAAAAACTTCTTAAAAAAAACAGCCACAGGAATAAAGAAAAAATAATAATAAGATGAGCACATTTTTACATTGCCTGATAAAAAGGCACAAAGACTGGGACTGAAAGAGCCTGTTCAGTTATCTGAAATGTAAATCAGCCTCAAATGAGTTGCTCATCAGCCAATACCTCAGCCAGTGGTATTCACTAAGCACCCAGTTTATCCCTGGTTTAAGAAAATTAGCAACAGGCAGCCATGATGGCACACATCTGTAATCCCAACACTCAATAGGGAGGCTAAGGCAGGAGGCTTGTGAGTTGTGAGTGTGAGCTCCAAGCCAGTCTAGGATACATAGCAAGACTCTGTTTCAAAATAATTAATTAATTAATTAAAAAATAAATTAAAAACCTTAGTAACCTTCTACTCTCTTCCTTTATTTAATGGCTTAATGAATTTTTGGGGTTTGTGGGCTCTTTGCTTTGTTAGGTTTTGGTTCTGTCAGTTGGACTTAGGACCTCTCTCCTGCTAAACATTTGCTTTTGTGCTTTAGCACTGAGCTACACCCCAAGTCTCTTAATCAACATTCTTAAATACCCATCGGGCTGGGATTTAGCTCAGTGGGTAGAGCACTGCGCTGCAGTCTCGCAGGTCTTGAGTTCAATTCCCAGCACCACAAAAATGGGAGAAGGGCCTGGCAATCCACTCCCAAGGCAATCCCGAAACAGTCAGCCATTGAAACCCTGTAAGGGTCGCTATGAGTCGGATACCGACTCGATGGCACCTAGCAACAACAACAAATACCCATCAGTGCCTTATTGCTAGTCATTGTGCTACCTCTGGGAGTAAAGTAGTAAAGGAGCTTGAAAAAGTCATTGCTCCCAAGGAGTTTACGTTCTGGTGAGGAACTGCAGGTAGTAATGAAGGTTATGCAGAAAATAAAATAGTGCACTAAAATAGTGACTAGCGGACATCATGATACTTTAGATCTAGTGTTCACAGGAAGTCACATTTGAATGGAGATCTGAATGTTAAGAAGACAGCCAAAGAAAGATATGGTAAAATGAATATTCTAGAGCCTAATTTTTAAAAATATCTACTGAAAGGGCTTTGGGAGAAGGATGTGGCAATCCACTCCTGAGGCAATCCTGAAACAGTCATTGAAAACCCTACGAGGATCGCTATGAATCGGACATGACTCCATGGCACCTAAGAGCAGTAGCAGCAGCACTGAAAGGGCCCTAATGCAAATTTAGTATGTTTGAAAAACAAAAGTAAATAACAACCTCCAGTTTAGGCTATAAAGGTCTAATGAGTATCAGACTTAAAGCCTACATCATAAATAACATAAAATTAACAAAATGATGTAAAACAATTCTTTCAAGCATTGCACAATGGACCTTTAATAACTGTGATGCTGAGAGCGAGAGAAACGTGATTTGAGCTCCATATTTATGTTAGCTTTCTGCCTAGGGGTACTCATAAAAGCCTAACGTAGAGAAGGAGAACCCCCAACAGCAAGAGAGGGTAGAGAATATAGAGTTAAGACTTCATGGCAGCTGAGAAGCCTGGAATTTGTCAGACAAGAAACTATAGAGAAAGAAATTTCACAGAAATCTGCATAAGAGTCACTTCAAGTATATACTAAGTATCAAGTTTTGCATGGACAGTTTTGCAGATAACACTCTGTAGGTACAGTACTAAAACAACTCCAAATTGAAAAGAGATTCAAATAAAGATATACTTTATAAATAGAGTTCTTCTAACCTTAGAAAAGTGCTACTCTATAATACTGCTAAGCTTACAATCAGTCTTAACAAGTTTAAACTGAACCTCCAAAAAGTTTACTGCATTCCAGAAGACCCAACAATGTTAAAGGAAGACAATCTGATAAAGATTCTTAACAACATAGCAACCACATTATTTAAGCATATAATATGGATTTCAAATATTCTAAGAAAAAGACACCAAAAATGTAAGCTAAATATAATATGAAAATATCAGTCAGAAGAAAAGTCATAGTGATGTAAATGTTGTTTAAAAATGGCAGATAAAGGCATTTTTAAAGCAGGATTATGAATAAATTCAAGGATTTTAAGGAAAAGATGGACATGCTAAATTAACGAAGGAATTTCAACAGAGAAATAGAAATTATATTTTTAAAGAATGGAAATTCTAAAACTGAAAAGTAAAAAAAAATCTGAAGAAAAACTTTCATT